>WYDI02008886.1:0-26385 GCA_009867235.2 Psittacus erithacus | reverse complement strand
TCCAAAGCCCCTCTCCAGGTTTCCTGCAGCCCCTTTAGGCACTGGAGCTGCTCTAAGGTCTCCCCTTTAGGAGCCTTCTCTTCTCCAGGCTGACCCAGCCCAGCTCTCTCAGCCTGGCTCCAGAGCAGAGCTTCTCCAGCCCTCGCAGCATCTCCGTGGCCTCCTCTGGTCTCACTCCAGGATCTCCACACCCCTCTTGTGCTGTTGCTCCAGAGCTGGATCAGAGGGGGTCTCCCCAGAGCGCAGCAGAGGAGTAGAATCCCCTCCCTTGACCTGCTGGGAATGCTCCCATTTGATTAAAGGAAGGTCAGTTTGGTGTACAAGAAGGGTGATACACCCCCCAGAGTATGCACAAGGCAAAGGCATCACTCTTGCTAGGGCACAACCTACAATCCCATGGGATTGATATGGAGTTACACAGCACCCATCACCTGAAGCGATGAGCAGGGACATGCAGCTGGAGCTGATCGGTCCCATATGAAGCGGGCCTGGACGTGACTTGTCTGATCCCAGGAATGGCAGCAGCCTGCCAGGTATTTCTGTAGCCCCGTCTCCCAGTCTGCAGAACCAATTAAAAATAGCAGGATGCAAAAAAAAAGCTGGATGAGCAGCAAAGGCTCATGTTAATTCCAGATACATGGACTTCATCAGGAGGACAATGATGAATTGGGCAGCATTATCTTTACCGAGTAAAGATGAACAGAAACAGGAAAAAGCTGCTAATAAATAAAAGGCTCAGTCCCACAAAACTTGGTTCTAAGAATCCATTCATTTGCCAGAAGAAAATTCCTGCTTGTTGGAGGAAATTTTTTCCCTCTCCTGGCCAACGAAACACTGGGAATCATTTCCATTTGTTTTCTATGGAATTCTAAGCTACAGATTTTGCATGAAGGGAGCACAGGGGATTAACACCAGTAACTCCTATTTGGGTAGAAATACAGGAGGAAAAGGATTCCTGGTTTGTAAAGGAACTGTGCAATTTCAGATAGTACAGGTCAAGAGGATATTAACTGACATCCAAGGAAGAACAGTCCTCTCCTAGGTGGGGCCCTCAGCTCATGCTTTTCTTCTCAAGTCAGTCCACCCCAGCTCTGGTTATGAGTTTCAGATGAGGAACTGCATTTTTAACAGAGCCATAAACTATCTGCATAGCCATGAAGTAAAACTGGAAATGGAAGTGTGGCTTCGCTTAACAGAAAAGATGAAATTCACACAAATGGCATCCAAGCCATTCACGGGGCTCCAGATGGCCATTTTTAGCCTGTAATTAGAAAACTGGTTTTCCTCTCAGTTCAGTTTGAATTTCCAGGGATGAGGAAGGCAGTGACCTTTGCAGTGTGCAACTGCTATGAAACTGCAGCGTTACCTTCACCTCCAGCCTTGTCCTTGCTTGTGACAGCAACACTTTGTGCTCGGTGTCAAAGCTGGTAGCAGTGACCCTGCAGCTGGAATTTATCTGTCCCGACTGCTTGAAAACTCAAATTTATCCCATTTGCTCCTAACGATTGGCTATGAAGTGCTAAAAGTAGTAAAAGCTTCTTTTTTGTGTGGTTAGGTTAAGACAAGCTGACTACACAGAGCAGATGTGTCAATTAAAACCATTCCTCTTCTTTTTTTAACCCACGAGCTGTTCCAACTGCAGCCACGCATCAGTGTTCCCGTTTCAAAGATCTCATTCCCCCTTTCCCCCTGCACATTTCCAGCCTCTCCCAGCCCCATGGGACCATGAGATGTGCTGTACGCAGCAGAATCGGTGTTCAGCTAAGTCCATGGAGATCCCAAAGAACAAACCTACATAACTGGGAGTCTCCCACACTTGTTTGGAGCCAAGTTTTCCAAAGCAAGTTCACACATTCAGCCTCAGACTGTGTTTGAGTGCTTAAACTTCTTTGGTTGCCCAAGGACACTGTGGCTGTCCCACCCCTGGCAGCGCCCAAGGCCAGGTTGGATGGGGCTTGGAGCAGCCTGCTCCAGTGGAAGGTGTTCCTGGATGAGCTTTAAAGTCCCTTCCAACCAACTCTATGCTTCTTAAAAGCAGATTATCAATAACACACATTGAAGTTGGCCACTCTGAATCACATTCCAAGTTGTTGCTCATACAAAAGTATGGGCTCAACCTCCAAAACCCCCAAGCTGGGGTGAGAAGACCTTACCTGAGCTCGCTGCAGAGACGATGCCCACAGCAGTGATGAAGAGCAGTGCCAGGAAGAGCCCAGGATCCGGATGCATAGCGCCAGATTACGGGAGTTGAAAGCAGGAAGCTCCAGACTAAGGCGAGGCACCGAAACAGCTACAAACCAAACAGATGTCTACTGTAAATTGCAGGAGTTGAGTCTTTTAACTTTCTTACAACAAAGTGTTTGGGGTTTCAAAAAAAAGCACAACCAGGAAACAGCCAATATTCTTTGCAATATAGAAACCATCTGTAAAAATGAGCCAGGAGTTGAACTTCACGAGGTTTCCAAGTGCTATTCTTAATATAAAGGGGTTTTTCTACAGCTGCGTATGAGGCATCCACTCCAAGCATAGTGCCTTGATAAATTAACACTACTTTTCAAGCAGAGGAGCTGAAGCCCAAAGTAAACAGCTTATCTATTGCAGATAATATTGTTTGCAAACAATACCCATGGGGTCATCTATCACCAGTCTGCGCCTGGTTTGCAAGGGCTTATGAATTGACTTCTAACGGCTCCAAACCTGCCTCCTGAGACAGGTCACCTGCCTGCTGCTGTCAGGGTGCTTGACAGCCACACCGTGGCCAGCATCTGCCACAAAGATCACCAATCGCAGAATCACAGAATGATTTGGGTTGGAAAGGACCTTAGGATCACCCACTTCCAATCCCCTATCCACAGTTACATCCCCAAGCAGTACTGCTGGGCATCTCCATGGCTGCCAGGACAAGAGGACAGTCTTCCCCTTGTCCATATCACACCTTGAACATAAGATCTCACTTTCATCATTAAAAAGGACAAACTAAATCATGAAATCAAAGAAGCTGTGGCTGCCCGGACAAGAGGACAGTCTTCTCCTTGTCCATATCACACCTTGAACATAAGATCTCACTTTCATCATTAAAAAGGACAAACTAAATCATGAAATCCAAGAAGCTGTGGCTGCCCCATCTCTGGCAGTGTTCAAGGCCAGGCTGGACGGGGCTTGGCGCAACCTGCTCCAGTGGAAGGTGTCCCTGCCCATAGCAGGGCGTTGGGACTGGATGAGCTTTAAGGTCCCTTCCAACCCAAACCATTTAATGAGTCATGAAAATATGAAGTAAATCCTGAAACCAGCCCCCTAACTTGCGCAGGGTGAGTTTCAAAGAGTGTTTCTGACACTCAGAGTCTCCATCAAATGCTCTCTCCTCCAAGAAAAACAATTAATCTGGGGCTGTTGTTCACTGAGATTTTCTCTTTCCTTGCGCAACACGGTGATGGATAAGATTTGGGTCCATTTAGCACAGTTACTTCATTTATCATTCCAGCCACGCAATTCCACTGCTGATAACACTCAACATGTATTTCAAACATCTCATCCATCAGACACGTACATAAACAAGGATCCAACACACATACAAGACCTACGGAGTTCACTGGCAGCATGCAGAAACAAGTGCAACAACACACATGCCTGAGAGAAACAACTCCTGGTTTATGGGAACGGCAAAGCCATTTGCTTTCTGAGAAGCTGGATCCAGAGGATACCAACAGCAAAGTTATTCCTAAGGTTTATTTAAAAATCATAGTATTCTGTCATCAGGACACCACTGTAAAATACTCAATATAAGCACTGGGAAAAGACTCCAGTAAGAATCAAGGAATGAAGGAATGGTTTGTATTGGAAGGGACCTGAAAGCTCATCCAGCTCCAGTCCCCTGCCATAGGCAGGGACACCTTCCACTACAGCAGCTTGCTTCAAGCCCCTTCCAGCCTGGCCTTGAATACTACCAGGGATGGGGCAGCCACAGCTTCTCTGGGCACCCTGTGCCAGTGCCTCAGCACCCTCACAGGGAAGAACTTCCCAAGATCTCATCCCCATCACTCCAGCTTTCACAGCGCTATTTGCTCACTGCTGCTTCTCCCTGCTCACAATGACAGCTAGAAGAGGCTGCAAGAGCCACTGCTGAGCTGTCTTGTGGTCAGAGGCGGATGGCAGAAGGGCTCAGCTGTGCAGAACAGGCTTTGGTTTATTTGAGTTCTCGCTCGGTTCAAGGCCAGCGGAGCCGCTCCACCGGCGAGCGCGGGGGACAGAGTAAACACCAGGAGAAGTTGTTAACATCAAACACTTTGCTCAAGAGGGGTGGGGGCAATGTTGCTTTCTGCCAAATCTTCCCTCCACTATTTATTTATGAAAAGCAATGAAACGTATATTCGAGGTCAACTTTAACCCCGGCACATGGAGCTACCGGGTTCCTTTGCAGCTGTCTTTTAAACAAGGCCAGCTCATTATCTTTAACTAAACTTTATCTTTGCAGATCTCCTTTATCCAGTCTCTGATTTCCCTCTGTTTATCTTTCTCTTTACATGTTCCTGGCTGCCAGTGTCAACTGCTACTCCTCTTTTGACCTACCAGCTTGGCTTTTGCCGGCTTGTGGGGCGGGAAGATCAGCTGGAGAGCAGTGAGCACACAAAGCAAGCCACAGAGAGCAAAGTTCTTTGACTGGAGGGAAAGGAAGGGAAGATATTCTCCTGAACTGGAGTCACATTGTTCAGCAACACCACTCAGGCAGCCAAAAGAAAGTTGGTCTAACACCCACCTGTGAAGGGACCACAGAATCACTGTGTCATCACTGGTAGATACAGGAACGCAAGGGGAAGACAAGATCCAACACACGACAAGCCAAAAGTATTTGATGTTGTCTTCTTCTTCTGCAGATGGTGTCATTACAAACCCCTTGGTAGGTACAAGAGCTCATGGTTTTGGGATCTTCAAAAACCCAGTGGAGAAACTTTGCCTCTTTAATAGTATGCTAACACACATCCAAGTGTTAAAAGGCCTCAAGGATGGAAAACCAGGAATTTCCTCTTGGCCACCATCTCAATAACCCCATGGCAGGGGATTAGAACTAGATGAGCTTTAAGGGCCCTTCCAAGCCAAACAACTCTGGGATTCTATGAAATTCCCATCTTGACTGCAAGTCCCAGTCACTGGGGACCTACTGGGAGTGGAAAGAGGAGCACTTTGATTAGTTGTGGCTACATGAAGTGTCTCAGTCTCCAAGAGGAGCTCACCCAGGAAGAACTCGGCCCACTCTTCCTCACTTGAGAGGATGGATCTCCATCACTGGTGGGTCAAATAGGCAAAGCTGTTTTGAAGTGTCACTTAGGAAAAGAGCTATTTCTGAGCCTTTTAAAATAAACCAGCAGTACCAGGAGTTATTCATATACATATGAATAATATTCAAGGTTGAACAGAGATTGACACAGGTTTTGTAGATCGAGGAGAGTTTCCAGACCACAGCGCCACAGGCATGGCAGAGGCCCATATTTCTCCTACTTCCACCAAGACATCTTCATCTAAAGTCATCTTCCATTAATTTCACCCAGCATTTGACCTCATTGTCAGCTCTAAAGCCACTTGTTGCTCACGGATCAAGGGAAATGAGGAAGATAACTGACTTCTGTCCAGAGAAGGAGTCATCCCAGCCATGCCAATGGATGTCCACCCCTTGGAAGCACTCCAGAAACATGTACCTGGTACTTCTGGAGATCACTGGGAAGACGGAATACTTCTGAAAATGACACAATTCTGGTTGTGCACCTCATTTGTCACAGACCCCTTTTAAAAGAGACCCAAACAGCCGCGAGGACATGGCCATTAGGTTACAATTTCAGCCCTGTGACCTTTGGGATGCCATCCCAAATAAACCACAGCGCTAACTCCACACGGAGGAGAAGGGTACGGTTTAGTTAGACCCTGCCCTGCTTACTTACCAGACCATGAATTTCTCCTCTCCACCCTTGAGGGCAGAGTCACTACTAAAAAGAACATTATCTCATACTCTGGGTTTTGGTTGTTTTTCCTCCTTTTCCTGGTACTTTCCATTCCCTCTGCTTTAGCTTCATGAATCATCCTCCTGCCATGTCAGACCAGCAGCAGGACAACGTGAAAGCAACCACCAGAGCTATTCAACCACCACCCCACCTCAACCTAACCCCTGCTCCATCACCTCCCTCCAAATCCCATCTGCCCTCCAACAAGCTGCAGCTAAAGGAGGGAAGGGTTTCAAATGCACCAGGTCCTATAAATGCCGGAGCAAGTGGAGGAGGAGGAGGAAGGAAACGGCCTGCTTGGGAACAGAGGGAGTTATTCAGGTTGCCCACTCCACCTCCAGGAGCTGACAGCCTTCTCCAAGAAGCCCTAGGAAAGAGGGAGAGTGTTGTGGCTTCCTGGGTAGTACTGCTCACTGGCTGTAGTTCTCACTTGGAATAAAACCACTCTGGAGACTGAAGATATCAGTTTCCCTCAACAGCAGCAACTCAGAATCAATGAATCCAACCTCACTTTATAACCCTGTATGTGATTTAACACCCAAAGCACAAGTTGGGTCATTTATTACAGAATCCCCAAGAAAAATCTCATTTTAACTTGCTCCCCAAGAGTGTTTCCGTCAGGACAACAAAAATCCCTGATTTTCGAACTCAGAGCAAACCCCCCCCCCCTCGAATTAACTAACCCCCTCAGTGGGAGCAAGCAGAGTTAGATCATTAAATCTCACACCGAGACACCTTCAGAAAAAAAAAGGTATTGAAGCCTGTGGCATTCCAAGAGAAAGCAATCAGACATTCCTGCAGCTCGGCTCCTCAGTGATCTCCGAAGCCTTTGATCACTGACTGTCTTCATGCTGTCCTCCTGGGGTCTGGCAAAATGAGTGTAACAGCTGGCATATAGACTTCATTAGCTTGCTGTGCCGACAGCCTCCCAGGGTTATTCCTGGCTTTTCTGGGAGCTGGGAAAGCCCTGAAGCCATCCTGAGCAATGAAAACCAAACAGAACCACACCGAACTTGTACCTACCGCTCCTCAAGATGCGCTGAAATACACCAAGGATGGAGTTCGAGTGCCAGCCGCAGGTCTGAGATGGCAAAAGGCAACGGGGCTGCCGAAGCCTCATTTTTATGAATGCCTAATGACCACTCAATCATTAACATCAAGCTTTAAGAAGCAAATGCAGCACCTACAGTGTTCATTACCCTCCCCCTCCCCTCTTTTCAGGGGCTCAATCGAGCCAGTCAAGCGTGCAAACCGATCCTGTCGCCAGCAAAAGCATTTCCTTTCACTGTGGTCAGCCAAAAGCAGGGGAAGAAAATGGAAGTGACTTGGAGTTATGGCACCAAAAAGGCCAGACAAGCAAGGAAATAATCAACTCCACATGAGCCACTTCTAGCCCATCACAATGGAAAGGGCCTACGACTAACCCCAGGAAAGGTCAGCGGGACTATGGGGGTCAGAAGCTGGAAAAGGCAATAGCGAGCAGCTGCCAGCTGCAATAAGAATCAATGTGTTCCTAATTACGCTGCCAAGAGAGGGCCGGAGCACAAGAAAAGCCCGGCTGCAACCACAGCTTGGGCAAAGGAAAAGGGAAAAGCATTCAAGTGCTCCTGGTTTGCTCTTCCCAAGCTCCGGGACTGCAGTGGCTGTGTTACTAAATGACAGGAAGCCAGTGATGGAGATAAGGAGTTTTGGGCTTGTTGCCTTTTCTTTCTATTAAATACCATCATGAGGCACTTGGATTGGAGTTATGGCATCACAAAAGGCAGGGTTGTGTGAGTGCAAGTAATAAACTTATGTACTTCAAAGGGATTTTGTGGGCGTTTTTGGAGAACAGGCCTAGCAGTCCTGCAAGACTTATTCTCTCTATCCTAAAATAATCCAAAAGGGAAAAGTCCACAAAACCCAGTGTGCTGACAGTGACCCTATAAACCAAGTGTGAAAGACATAAACAGGTCAGGGTGCAGTGAAACCTTCTCAAACGCATCTACAGAAACACCCCAAATGTAGCTGTTAAATGCCTTTCCAAGAAAAGGCACCTTTGATGTTATGTTCCTATTTATTTATTGCATTTCAAATGAAAGCACCCTCTCTAGATCCTTATCCTAACAACTGGAAGGACAGAAATCAGCTGCACAACCGGAATTTCATTAACACCTCCAAGCCCCTGCCAGTCCCATGCCTGTCCCCCAAATCCCTCAGTGCCAAGCCAGCATCCAAGTGGTTCCTGTGGATATTCCCATTAGATCCAATGGGTATTTTTACCCTTTTTAGGTAACATGCATTTTTAGAAGCAGCCCTGCACGAGCATCCTTATGGAAGCTTTGTGCTTCCTCCATCCCACGGATCAGTGATGAATCCCAAGAGTGATTTTGGGAGACTAAAACCCCTTCTTGATGGCACAGTGGTTTGGAATGGCACAGTACTGCTGCCAAAATACAGACTGTTTAGTTGGGATGGCAGACGGCAGGAAAACCAAATGAGACAGCGACCGAGTCCCTCCAAGGATGGGGGACCTTAAGTCCTGATGCCTTCTGTAAAAATATCAAGTATCTTTTTCCAAAGCTAAGAAACATTCTAAATAACATCTGTATTTATCCAGCTCCTTTACAGGTAAGGCCCCAGCCTCACAGGAGTAAGGTGACACACAACAGCGTGAAGCAACTGAGGGGAAAAAGAGAAGTACTGGCCTAAAGACATGAGCAGAAGTTGGCCTGCCTCAGGATGGAGCAGCAGATCTGGTGCTGAGCCGGTCCCTGGATCTTTCTCTCTTGCTGTCAGGCCTGGAAAGCCTCATGGCTGGTATCAGCTGTTGGCCTCTGATCAAAGTTTAGCTTTCCATTAATCCTTTGAGTTATAAGTGAGGCTGACAGGGAATTCTTTTTTTCAGGAGACAGTTAAGATTACTCAGATACTTCATTTGCACTCCAATATTTCACAAATACCTTGACTTTAAAACTTTGGTCCTGGCGTACATATGGTCTTGATAGAGGAGCATATGCTTTGGCATGGAAAACTGCATTTGTGAGCTGAGGGAAGGGAATTTAACAGTTTGTGCACTGTGCCTCTGCAGCACGCAGCTGAAAACATTCCCAAGTCCCAGAGACCTGGGGTTTCCATCCTGCTCTACCAGAGGCAGGCATCCGGGAGAAAATAAATCATCACAGAAGCCACTTTCTCACCCACAAACAGGCAGCACAATTAGGTTAATTTTATTATTAACTTGGGGAAAAAAAAGCTGAGACAGTCCCCCTGCTGCCAGGGTAATGAAGAGGGTTTGCTTTCTGACTCCTCTAGCCTTGGGGGAAGAACAAGAACAGAGCATTAGCCTAAGACACACTTCTGCTGGGCTGCAATTATGCTTAAATACCAAAATGAGGGCTTTTAGACCCCAAGGGAGCTGAAGGCATCATTAGTCCATCAGTTCCATCACAGCAACTACAGACCAAATACATCAGAAACCACCAGCCTGGGCTCTTCCAGCCCCCTCCTGCAAGGCACTACTTTGCCTTTATATTCCCATTCTTGCCCTCATCTTGAGCTCAACATGCACATCAGTGACAGCTCTGCTCACCTTCAACCACGTCTCCAAGGGTCCCAACACCCCCTCTCAGCTCCTTCCTGCAGGGCTGGCTGATCTGCGTCACGAGGCCGATGGGTTCTGCTTTCCAACCGAGTGATTTCTACCAAGAACTGAGGTTTCACAACCAGTTTAAGGCAATTTAAAGACAGGCTGCTGCCGATGAGGGCAGCAACACCTTCCTTCAGGACCTGGCTTGCATCCTCCTATCTGCACCAAGGATCCTGCAGCCACCGAGTGAGTCAGATCTGCTGGCAGATCCCACTGGAAGCACAGCCAAGGAAAAATGAGGTTGAGTTTTCACCTGGATGAGGGAGCAGCACAGCCTCAGAGAGCAAGCCCAAAGGAGGGGCAGGGAATGGACACCCATGCAAAGGAACACTGCACCCTAACAGCACGAGGCATCAGGTCAACCCACGGAGCATCACCTCAGTGCTGTGGATAAACCCTGGACTGCAAGAGCATGGGCAGAAATGAGTTAAAACCAGGCAAAGCCCAGCCCCAGGTGAGACATGCTCCTGTTTCCAGGGAGAGGTGGACACGCCATGCTTGCTAACCACGCTGCAGGTGCACAGGCCAAGGCAAGCTTCAGCAATGCCTCAGGGGTGTCTTTTCCCCTCCAAAAAGTTTGCATTTTGCACGTCAAGGATGACCTCTCATGATTATAACCTGTGATTGCAACCTGTGATTACAACCCTCCTATGCGTCCTACAGCCTGAATCAAGCACGAGTATAGAAAGGACCATTAAGAAGGATGTGGAGCTGTTGGAGTGAGTCCAGAGGAGGCCACAGAGATGCTGCGAGGGCTGGAGCAGCTCTGCTCTGGAGCCAGCCTAGCATGCCTGCTAGGTTTTGAGGTGAGAGACGGTTGATGACAAGAACAGAAAGCATGGCTGGGCTCTGCAAGAGGACAGCGAGCTCATTCCCAAGGTGACTCCAGATGAACACTGACACCTCGTCCCTTGGGACCCTCCAGCGAGCAACAACCCTACAAAATGCAGGGAACTGGGATCTTCGAGCTGCCTTCCCCCCGAGTCCAACTCAGTCTGTTGCAACTTGCAGGATCCATGCTGCCTGCGATCCCTTAAAGGGAAGCACAACTATTAAATCCACACCTGCAGCCAGAATTTATAGCAACCTCATCTACTGCTGTCTTACATCATGGGCAATTAGGAGCCTGTGAACTCATGGCTGCAGGATATGGGAGGCGCGCTGGAACCGGAGAGCAGAGGCTGTGTGTTACAGCACAGTTGTTAGTCACCCTTTGGAATTCTTTGCCTGTGGAAGGCTGAAACCTGCACAAAACCAAGCAACAGATCCATTTTGACTCTGGTTCCTAAATGAAAGTGCTGTCCTCCGCTTGGGATTGCTGCTTCCCTTTCCTTTTATAGCAGCCCGTGAGCTGCCACACACAATGCCAACACACGCTGCTGCTGAACCCAGTCTCCAGGGTAGACCTCGAGGAAAGGAATCCTGACACAGAGGGGAATACTCCTCCAGGAAACCTCCCCCGCCTTAGCTTCAGGCCCAGATAAAGTTGTCTCAATACAGCTTTTATCAACAAATAATGTGTTGGTCAGGCCAGGTTTGCTCCAACAAACCGACCTGGCGTCCATGCGAGGAGAGGGGAGCTTGGGTTAGGTTTGCTCAGTGGCATTACACAACCAAGCCCCATCCCACCTCCTTCCTTGTGCCAGCGGAGTGTGGATCCAGGGGAAGGAGGCAGCAGTGATGGTGAAGCTGTCGCCTGAGGGTTTGGGTTCTCCAGCTCTGCCGGCTGCAGGGACCCCAACCCAGAGCGGATGGGCTGTACCAGGGCCGGCAATGTCAGACAGCAGGAGTTTATGAGTCAGAGCCCTAAATCTCCTGCTGGGAATGGGGGGAATGGCAGCTGTTACCAGCAGAACCAGTTCAAACATGAGTGACTGATAGGAAAGCAGTCAAGTTTCATTACGGGCACCGGGGAGACTTTTCCACCCGGATAACCTGCCTGCGACCTGCTCTCACTCGCACAGACATATCCCGCTCTGCTGAATGGGATTCCTGTTCCGATGGCCAACAGAAGACTGGTGATCCCAGGAAACCCCTTCCCAAAGGAAAAAGGGACGCTGCTGCTGTGGCTTCAGACTGCAGGGAGAAGGTTCGAGACTCCTTGCAGCACATCATCTCCCCTGCAAGATGTTAATGCAGAGCTCAGCAACACACAGGGGCCCTGCAAAGATAACCGGGATTGATTCCATCCCACGTTAGCATCCATCAGATAGGAAGAAAAACAAGATGAAGCAGCACCACAGCATTAGTCTTCATTTAAACTTGGCAAAGAAAGCACATTTCTTTTCTTTCCTGGCTTCTCTTTGTGTCTTTTAAAGCAATCCCAGACTTAGCCAGAGAAAGGTGCCTGGACTTTTTAATATCAGGAATCAGAAGGGACAACACTTGTCCACTTGCCAGGCCCCAGATAAGTCAGGAATGCTGGGGCTGAGTAGGCCAGCATCTGCCTCCCACAACATACACGCTTCCAGAGGGAAAATAAACAGCTTCACACCTTTGGCCTGGAGAAGGACCTCAGCTTCCCTTAAGTCCTCAACCTGCAGCCTCTCCACTCAAGGAAGACGGGTCAGGAAGGTGAAGGTTACCTGCAGTTCCCTTACTCCAACCTAAAGGATAAAGCTGGAAACTGTCAGGCTCCTATTACATTGGGTAGGTGGATTAGGATTTTCACTAGAGCCCATTGGATCTGGTGTTGCCACTGTGTTTTACCATAACCAGTAACAGTTGGCTTGGATATATGCGTCCATAACACGTCTGGATACATATCAGTGATGGCAAACGCACTGACTTGAAAACCAGACCCATTTTCAAGCCCTCAATTTAATGCTACATCCCATCTGGGATCTGCTCCGACAAGTATTCACAGGGCTTAAAAGACTCAAGTCACACAAACTGCACTAACTTCAGGATCCACGACCTGGCTGAGACTCCTCTCTCATTGATCCCGACTCACGCAGCAATCTGCACCCATGAAACACCTCAGCCTGGAGAGCTGGATTAAAATGCTCTCATTAAACCTGCTATTTCAACATATTTTAGGGAGTTTTGATAACAACATTTTTGATTACATCCGTTGCCAGCTTCCTTCTACACCCTGACAGAGACTTAAAGTGTACATTCCTATTTCATTCTGCAACCAAGATTAGTGGCAGGAACAGAAAACATCTTCTGTTCCAAACCCCCTCGGGGTTTTCCTCCTTAGCTTGTGTTTTATTAGAGGATACTCAGCTCCCCATCAAGCTCTGATACACTGTCACTGCAGAGTATTTAGGCAACACCAAAAGGCACCTTCTGAAAGGGCTCTTGAGAAACAAAGATACTTCCTGAAGCTATTGTGGACGCGAAACAGCTCCTCAGAAGTCACAGCCCTCAGCAAGCTTTATGAAAATCCAAGCCTACACTGGAGTGTAGCCGTAATTCAGGAATGGCTGTGAACTCTTACCGTGGGGAATGGGGAACAAAGGAAAACCACATGCTATTGTTGAGTTTGACTCCACAATACGCTTCATCTACATGGAGCTGGAACATTACGCAGCAAAACTCTTCAGCTACCAGAAGTTACACACAGGCGGTACCGGTAAAACCCATTCCTAAAGAGGGAAATGCTGTTAGGAATGTCCTATCATTGCCCCACACTGCATGGGAATTCTCCAAAGCGGCTGAAAGCTGTCCCTCGCACTTCCAAACCCCATCCCAAGTGCATCGGATCAGTGTCAGGACACCAGTTCTCACAAAACAAGGAAGGCCGAAACTGATTGGCTTCAGCAACTTGACCTTGAGCTATCAGAGCTTTTGCCAGTGAGGCTGTAACAGGATCAGGGTCCTGAGCAGAGGGAAGAGCCACCCAGACAGCCAACGCCATTGCAGCTCACAGCCTCCTTAAGCCTGTCAACAGGACCTATCCCCAACGTGTTTCAAGATGCTAAAGCCACATGAAATGCTTAAGAGCTGCCAAAGAGTTATTCCAGCATATCCATAGGGATGATAACAGATTTAGCTCCATGAATTCCATTGCTAAAGTTGTGCAACTCCCTCCCCAGCCTCGCATCCTGCTGGATGTGCACTAATGAGGAGTACCCACGTGTTGGTGGGGAAGATCTTTGCTGTGTGGCTCCAGAACAGCCCCAACCAGCTCAAAAGGTTGTGGATCCATCCATAGAACAGTTTGGGTTCGAAGGGACCTTAAAGCTCAGCCAGTCCCAACCCTCTGCCACTAGAGCAGGTTGCTCCAAACCCCATCTACCCTGGCCTTGAACACTGCCAAGGCTGGGTAGTGGACAGGCAGATGGGCAGATCTGCCCCAGAGCAACTGAAGAACCATCTCCCTAAACATCCTGTTTCTACTCCTGAACTGCCCACTGCCATCTCCTTGTCCCAGACAACTTCATTCCCGCATCTTCCATTTCCAAGCTTCCACAGATGTTTTCCCTGGACACAGAGCACACTGCCTTGTGTTGGGGGACAGTCATCACCACTAAAGACCAGAGCAGCGCAATCTCACCCCCTCAGCAGTGTCAACATTTCTACAGCTAGGGTAAGGAGTACATGCAGACAGTGATGTCATGGCCAGAGTCCATAGGCACGTTCTCCCCAAGCCAAACTTCCCCCCGGGTTGGTGTGGCTGTGGTTGATCTCCTCATCCTGGGAGCAGAGCCCCTGGCATAGCCCCATCCCCATCCCTGCTGCGGTGCAGGGGGCTGGCACAGATGCGGGCTGAATGAAACAGTGAAGACAGACACTTTCAGGAGAGGCACCCACGTATTAAACAATTCATCTGCTTGGAGCCCTGGCTCCTACTTGTTCTTGGTTATATTATTCACTCAAGAGTGGACTAATCCATCACTGCAAAGGAATCTCCTGATCTCAGAGATAAAGGCAGCAAGTCGTGCACTGACTCTCCGCGGATCCTCCTGGAAATCGCTGGCCTCTCTCATACCCTTATTTGGGCCGATCTATCAGCAATTCACAAACAAGGGGCAAAAAAAGGGAAATTAAAAACTGAAAAAATACCCCCCGGCTGCAGAGATTTGGCTTGGGAACACTGAGACTGGATCAACCTGGAAACAAGCGCGGGATGTCAACCGGGAAGAATCATCCTTGGTTTGCTCCACAGGGGGCCACGTTACTCATCCTCTGCCTTTCCAGGCAGGAGAGGAACAGGCACTGGGAGGTTCTGCCATGTAAAAACAACAGAATTTCCCTTAAGCTTCTTTAGAGTGAGGCCTTATAGCCAGATAAACGGTTTGTTTTACTCAGGGAGGACCGGGAAAGGAACCCCACGGCACATTCCGCTTGCTAGAGCAGACACAAGGTCTCTACACAACCCACAGCAAAACACCCCTGAAATGCACACCAGTGGTGCCCAGACCCTTTCCCAATGGGGGGCTGCTCGTGGCACAACCCTTTCCCCCCTTGCCTTGTGTTCTTTGGTGTTTTACAGGTTCACTGCAAGGAAAACCTCACGCTGCCGGGCAGCAGGCTCTGCACGACTGCGAAGTAGGAAATAGTAAACCCGGCTTTGAATTAAACAAATAAGGCTCAACCACTCAGTTCATTATCAGATACAATGGTTGAAAGTCTGCAGGGAAAACTAAACAGCAAAAGGCAGGGTATAAATCAAAGGCAGGATCAGGCAGACAGGTGAGGCCGAGGGCGCGGTTTCACCTTACAGCAAAGCCAAAGAGCGATGGGCTCCTTCCCCCAGCTCCAAAAGTATCCCAAACCCAGCCGGCACATCCATCAGGGGTTTATTCCCACCCCCCCCATCCGCACTGCTTGAGTGAGCTGCACTGGTTGCATCGGGCATTTTGGGGTGAAACGGGCCCCACCAGCCCCCCATCTCCCCAAGGCAAGCGGCTCTTGGCTCAGCGGCAGCATCCAGAGCACGGGTTTAGGAGACAGCAAAGCCAATTTAAGAGCTGGCTGCTGCCCAAACGGGCCGGCCCCACATCCCCCCCCCTACCCCCCCGAGGCCTCCCCACTCATCAGAGTGGAAGATTGAGCAGCTCTGGGACTGCAGGGCAAGATCCAGCCCAAAGTGTGGGGCTCACTGGATTCCCACCGCGGGGAAGAGGCAGGAATGTACCTGCCACCTCCTGCAGCAGCGAGTCCTACAACGGAGCTGTAACGTGAAACTGTGCCCAAGGAGCTGCGGAGGGGGGAGAGAAGGGGAAGCATCGAGTCCCACCTGGCTGGAAGAGCTCCGAGACATCTCCTAAGCATGGGAAATGGGAGAGCAACCCACCTTGTGTGATTATTTTCCCTCCTGTTGAAAGACAGAAGGTATTTCTCGCATTGAGCAGGGCCTTAATGGGAAAGGCAGGTGGTCTGGATGCACGAGGCTCAATCCCGAGTAGGGCTGAACAAGCAGTTTACCCTACAGGGATAACTGGAGCATTCTCATCCGCACTGGAGAGGGAGAAGCAAGAAGTGGAAAAGTACAACGCACTCAGCCCTGGAAGCTGTACTGAGCCATCTACCAAGGCACTTACTGGATGAATAGTTAACTGCAAACAAGATATATACATACACATAGAGGAAAAGATCCAGTCTAAAAATTCCTAGGACAGGGTAGCGAAAGGAACAGAAAAGAGGTTTATGCTGTATTTGCCAAGGACAAACACTGTTCCGAAGCTAATGACGTGGGAAAAAGGGACACACAACACCAGGGCTCACCACCAGGAGAGCGGTTAAGCTGGTAGGAAAGGGAATATGCTTGGGGAACAGGCCTAGCATCAGCTCATCTGCTAACAAACTTCATAACACCGGCAAAAAACACGGACAGAGAACACAATTTGGTCTCCACGCGCCAGCTTTAGGAATCAGGATTGCAAGACAAGCTGGGAATTCCCATTTGCAGAAGAAGTTTGACCAATTCCATTTGCTACAACGTTTAAAGCCTTTAACAAGACTTTAAGCTCCATAAGCCAGTGTTGTGGATGAGTCTCACCCCCATTCCAGGCAGGAATCAGAAGCTTCCCAGCCCACTGAAACACTGAGGAAAACCAGAAAAGAGGGAAAAGCCACTGCAGACGTGGAAAGCAGCATGACTCAGGTGAGGGAGCCACGGAGCATAAGCAAAGCAGCAGAGAAACCCTGACTCTACACACAGAGGTCAAGTTTACAGTATCAGTTAATTCATACAAATGAGGCACTGCCTAACAGAAGGTGTTCGGCAGGTTTCCGAGCAGCCCAGTAGAGCGATTCCATATAAAACGCTACCTGGAATACCACTTCTCAACAGGTCTGTGGGTCTCAGGGCTTCTGGTACCAAACCAAAGGTTTCCGAGTCTCACTGGAGCCACGTCCACCACCAGATTCACCACCTTTGCATGGGGTTTTACATTTACAAATGGTTTTAACCCATTTCCTCTTTTCCCATCCCTTGTTCCTTGGGAGCAGAGCCCAGCCCCTTCCTGGCTCCATCCTCCTGTCAGGCAGTTGTAGGGAGGGATCAGGTCCCCTCTGAGCCTTCTCTTCTCCAGACTGAACCCCCCAGGTCCCTCAGCCATTCCCCATCACACTGTGCTCCAGGCCCTGCATCAGTCCCATTGCTCTTCTCTGGCCCCACTCCAGCACCTCAATGTCTCTCTTGTAGTGACTGGCTCAGAGCTGAGCTCAGGGTTCGAGGTGCAGCCTCACCAGTGCCCAGCACAGGAGGAAAGATGTGAAGTAGAAGGTTTTTCCAGGCTGAAAAGCCTGGAAAAAAGGAGATGCCATAAAGGAGCTCTTGGAGAAAGTGGGTTCAGTCACACCAACTACCATGTGAGGAGGAGCAGCAAAAGTGCTGCTCAGCTGCACCCTGCAAGCCACATTTACATCAAGCACCACTTTAGAAACCAGCTTCATCCCTCAAATCATTTCACCAGCCCATGCTTCCCCGTCCATCTTTTTGGTGCTAGGTCTTATCTGAAGCAACCACCAGATGAATTGCGTGTTCTTGGTCTGACCAAGGCAAAACAGAGCTGCTGGGGGATGGCTGAGGAGGATTTATGAGATGCTGAGCTCCAGCACAGCCGCACAACCGAGCCGATGGCGCTGCTTCACAATTTCCACATCTGCAGAAGCAGCCTTTAAACCGAGCCAGTGTATTTTTAAGCCCTGACAGTTAAAATCCTCCAGTGACATCACCTGAAGTCAGAGCACAGCTGCTTTATTCCTCTGGCACGCCAGCCAGCCAAAGTAAGCACAACCCTCGGTTTATGGGCTTGCGGCACACCTTGAGATAATGAAAGCACTGGTGGGATCTGCCCCCCCTTCCCCCCCCCGGCTTCTCCTTATGTCTGGTTTTTCTTTTTCCTCCTCGATTTTGGGGTAAGAAACATAAAGTTTAGCGCCAGCAGAGCCCAGCCAGGCTGCCCAGCAGACGGAGTGCACAGGGGACCTGGCGCAAACACCACAAAGGGCTGGTAGGCAAAGAACCAAGAGCACCGGGCAGAGCTGGTGTCCCACCAAGTGCTTGCAAAAGGAGAGAAAAATCACCAAAATTCCATGAGGGATGGCAAAAAAAATCCCCTCAAGCTGTTTTCCACGGGGTGCTGGGGCTCCTGTGCACTTCACCTTGCTGGGGCACAGCTGTTTACAAGTGCTTGGGGCAGCTTAAGGGTGTAAATCGCATTAATCCAAGTGACAAAGCTGCTGAGCTCCTCCTTGGGTGAATTACTAATCCCTCGCCACTCGAGCTGCTCCCATCTTAACTCAGAGGAAGCAAAAACCCTACCTTTTAGCACAGAGCCAGCAGGTAACCCAGTGGATCCCGTCTTGGTATTTCTATCTGTGAGCCCAGCGTTCAATAACCAAATAGTTCGGAGCAACAGTGATGGGTTTCTAAGGCTGCTTCACAAGCCTGTGGAATTTTCTGGGATGCAGAGCCAGTCGGAGGTTTGCCTCTTGGTTTGGAGAGGGGATTACAGGGGGAAAAATGAGTGTTTATTCCTTTTTACCAGCGCAGCGCTCCATTACCAAGCCCTCCCCATAGGATGGGCTTGTAACTGCTTTAAAAGGAGGGTTTGGTTTTGAGGCACTTGAGTCGTGCTCACCACCTGGTTCAGTTTGACAGAACAAAAGCATACTGGTTGTAACACCAAGTTTAACAGCATAGCATTGAGAAATCATGTTCCCTGCTCCCCGAGCTGGGAATTTTTGGGATATAGCGACACGAAGGAGCAGCCGTTGCCCTCGGCAACCGCTCGTACAAAAGCACTTTTTCCCCTTCAAGAAGTTACGGGCGGGCAGTACATCCCATAAATCGCAACTGTCAAAACACCAGGGTGGTGGGAGATGAGCAGAAAAGCCAAGGGGCTCCATGTAGCTCGGATTTAAGCACTGGCACAAGAGTGTTTACCTGCTTTGCTCAAATTAAACCGGGCCAGGAGCGACAAAACCCCCCAGAGAATAAGAGTTTATGTGCAGCCGGTAACCCCAGTGACCAGCGGCTGTGGAGTGACAACCCGGGTGTTTGGGTTAGTAAATTGTATTTCTGGGGCATGTGTGAAAGATACAACTCACTGAGTAAACACCCCTTCAGAGCTGACAGCTTTACAGCCGCAGGCTTGGCGCGGCTACTCCTGCCCCAAAACCTCCCTGTGCAGAGAGGCAGCAAATCATGTGGGGAAAAGCAGTAAAACATAATAAATAATTAAACATAAGCAGCTACATAAAGCCATCCCATTTACCAGTCCTTTAAAAAGTTACGAGGCAGGGGCAAAATAAACATCACCCCTTGAGTTGTGTGGCACCTTTTGGCTTAAAAACACCAACACCAAAAACACGCAACAGCCGACTGGAAAGTTCTTTCATTAAAAAGTCGGTGACTGTGTAATTATTGCTGGTTTTCTGGCAGAGAGACAACGCAAGCAAAAGGCATTTCAAGTTTGGGAATCGGATGGCTTTAAGGATGGAGGTGATTAATAGGAATAAAATGGTAATAATAGAGATAAGGTGCCACCGCGCTGTGCAGCCGGAGTCCTCCGGCATCACACAACCTCAGCTTCAGGGCTGACTCTCAACTGCTCCAATCACTGCGAAAGTGACTTTATGGATTAAAAACAAACGTTGGGATTACGGATTTTAAGACGCGCAAGAAGCGAGACCAGCCCCGCGTCCATCCCCTGCTGCGACCACTTCAGAACAGCGTTTTAATGGCAAATACAGCCCTCAGCAACTTTCACTGCGAAATAAGACCGTAAATCAGTAACAGGCTGAGGCAGAGCGGGGAAACTGCGCTCTGACGGTGATTTTAACCCAGCTCACCAAAGCGCTCTCTACACATCAGCCCGCTTTGAGTCTTTCCTCCGCTCAGCCCCACAGACCGAGCACACACACAGTAAAATAACAATAATAACGTCAGACGGTTTGAATAAACCCCGCGCCGGAGCCCCGGCTTCAAACGCAGCCAGAGAAACCCCTTCGGCTCCCCGGGCAAGCGACACACGGGGTAGAGACCCCTCAGGTGCCGGTTCTACCGCTCCATCCCGCCCGGGGCAGCCGGCTCCGGGGCTGAAAGGCGCCGTCGGTCCCCTCGCAGCGTTCCCACCGAGCCCCCTTACGGCGCCCGCCGGGCGGGAAGCAGTCGCGTTACCTCCGTGCAGCCGCCGCGCCCCCTCCCCGATGCGGGTCTCGGTGCCGGTCCCGCTCGGCGGCGGCTCCCCAGGACATTCCAGGCTGGAGCAGGCGACCCGGCGGACGGAAACCTCCATCCAGCGCCGCCCGGCCGCGCCGCTTATCTCTATCCTCCCCCCCCGCCCCGCTCCCGCCGGCACCCCGCGCAGCAGAGGGCGATGGTAGCGGCCGCGCCTCCTCCACGCCTCTCCCTCCGCAGCCCCGCCTCCGCAGAACGTACCAACGGCGGGCGGAGGGGAGCACCGGGGAGCGGAGGGAGGGGAAGGGGAGCGCGGCCAGGCTCGGCATCACTGCGCGGCTGGACGGGGACCGGCGGGCTCCGCGTCGCAAGGGACGGTGCTTGCATCCACCGGGCAACGTAATCGTGTAACGTGTACCCATGTGACCGTGTACCTGTGTGTCCGTGCAACATGTGCCCGTGTAATGTGTACCCGTGTTAACGTGCAACCGTGTACCCATGTAACTGTGGACTCATGTACATGTGTACACGTGCAATCGTGTAACTGCGTACATATGCACCCATGAACCAGCATAACCGTGCAACTGTGCGCCCGTGTAACCATGTACCTGTGTAACTGTGCAACTGTACAATGTGCATCCATGTACCTGTGTACCCATGTAACTCTGCAATGTGTAACCATGTAATTGTGCAACTGTGCACTCATGCACATGTGTAACTGTGTATTTTCACCCATGCACATGTGCAGCCATGCAGCTGTGTTATGGTGCAACCATGTACCCGTGCAGCCATGCAGCTGTGTACATATGTAACTGAAAGCTATGTACCCATGCATCTGTGCACATTTGCAGCCGTGTATCCATGCACCCATGTACTCATGTGACTATACCCACGCATCCATGTACCTGTGCGCTCTTTCACCTATGCACGTGTGCTGCTGTGCACCCTTGCAACCGTGTTGCATGCAACCATGTGCCTGTGTATCCATGCAGCTGTGCACGCTGCTTGCTTGCAATGGGGCACACGCTCCCAAGCACCATGCATCGCGCTCCGTGCACTCCTCACACATCCGTGCAAAGGTGCAAAGGTCGCCTGTTGTAAACCCTGTTCGCTCACACTGAGCGGCTCCCGGCCCTCCTGCAGCCGGTTGTGCAGTTGGGAGTGACTGGAAACATTCCCCTGTGTCACCTCAATACCCGCAAAACCAGGCTGGGAACCACCAAACCCTGGGTTCATGAAGGCTTGGCTTGCATCCAGCCACAACCGCAGCAAGATCCTGGTAAGCGCCCGGGAAGCTCCCATCATTTGCAGCGTAATTTAATATTAACAGCTTGCATTAGACCTGATCCACAGGATTACACCTGGAGAACCAGGCCTCCTCCTGTGCCCAATCCCATGGCCTTTTCCCAAACGCTCCCAAAACGCCTCTTCTTTTTTTGGGAATACTCTAAATTTTGGTCTCATTGCACACAGTGGATGGGAGTTGAGCTGGAAAGAGATTTATCCCGAGGAAGGTTTTGCATGGAAAAGCTTCAGCCAGCAAGAAGCACGTCCTGTGTTTAAAATTAAAGAGAAATCAGCTTTTTGAGATAAAAACATAACTTGGAACAAAGTTTCTTGGTTTTTGGGCAAACCTGCGAGACCAACCCTGTGTTTACCAGCCCTAATTTTATCCCTCAGGAGTTTCCTGCAGGATGTCATTATTTCCACAAGTAAAAAAGGGGGAAAAACACAAATAGAAAAGGAAGAGTAGAAAAATCCTCAGCGGATTAAAAATCCCATAATCCAAAGAAAACACCCCAAAACTAAACAGATGACTTCAATCATGGGATTTGTGGGAGCTGCCAGAGGAGCTGAGGACTTGAGAATCACCCTCAGTGAGATGCCAGGCCTCAAATTTTGGGATCACAACAATCCAAATCAGGATTCAACAGTCCTTCACTGTGTGATGCTGCTTACAACATTCCGGGTGTTTTTTCCCCTTCCTCAGGCCCTATTTGCATGAGAATCCCCTCTTGGGGAGGGGAATTGCTGCTTAATTAGAGAACAGCAATCTCTTTAATTAGCATGTCTGCTATTTTGCATAGATTCAAATGAGATGCTCATTAGGGAGCAGGCGCCCGGACAAGAGACGCCCTTTACCCATGCACTAACCCCATTAACCTCTGCCAAGCAAAACCACCATGTGGGATTTTTGGGATAGCGCCGGGCTTCCTGCTGGGAGGAATCCCGTCTGCTCCCAAAGGGCAGGCATGGAACATGCTCACTTCAAGCTGCTCACTTCAGTGTGCTCAATGACAGGCCTTGTCGCATCCACCTCCTACATTTTGGCACATTGATGGTGGGGTTTCCTCCTTGTGAGGTTTCCTTCCTTCCAAGGTTTTTCCTCCTTCAGGGATTTTTTTTCCTTCCAGGTTTTCTTCCTTCACAGTTTTCCTCCTTCCAGGTTTTTCCTCCTTCAACGTTTCCCTCCTGGTGCTGGATTTGGGAGCAGAAATAGGAAGGCAGACATCACTTCTGTTTCCTCCTTCCCAAACACCTCCCCAGACAACTCCAGACTGGTGCATCCCCACAGCAAACAAAGCCATTATTCTCCTGGTGGGAACACTGGCAATTCCAGCATCCCCTTTGTTTTCCCACCTGGCCGCAGTGAGAGTGATTTTTATATACATATATATATATTTTATTCATTTCTCCTTCCCTGTAATCCCATCGTCCTGTCACGGTTCCCCGGGAAGCGGGGCTGCTCCAAACAAAGCCCCTGGAGCATCCCGGGCTCCCAGAGGGGGTTTTGCAGCTGCGCCTCGGAGCGTGACCGATTGGGAATGAGCCTTCGCAGCGCGTCTAATGCTGCTTGGACAGGGAGCCTTTCATCCGCTCGTGGGAGCGAGGCCCCAGCAGCTCCCGGCGCTCCAGCCCTCGGCATTCCCAACCCGGCGGGAGCTGTCCGGCACTGTCCTTGGGTATGAGCAAGGTGCGGACTCAAGCCCCATCTTCCTCTGCTGCAGGGTGGCTGAGGATGGGAGATGTTCTCCATCCATCACTATGTCACTCCATGCCGGGCTCTGGCAAGATCCCTGCCCTCATCCCATTGTTCTGTACAAAGAAGGTACCTTGTCCCAGTTCCCATCTCCCCATCCCCAGCAAGTATGTTGTCCTGGTTCCCACCATTCCATCCCCAGAAGATTCTTCATCACTATCCCCATCACTCCATCCCCAGCAGGTATACTGTCCTTGTCTCCATCATCCCAACACAATCCTCACCACAGGGCAGGAACAGATGAGGAGAAGGTGGCAAATGGTGTGGGTGCAGAGGCTGGAGTCTTGGATATCACCTGAGAAGGCAAAGAGAAGGTGAAGAGATGGAAAGAGGTAAGATAAGAAGATGAAAATGACAAAAAGAGAGAAGGTGAAGAGAGAAAAGATGAGACAATGGAGGAGAGGAAAAGAGGAGGATAAGGAGAGGAAGAGAAGAAGCAGGGGGAAGACAAGGAGAAGGAGAAAGAAGGCAAGAAAAAGGAGAAGAACAACAAGGAGTAGAGGAGGAGGAGAAGCAGGAGAGGGAGAAGCAGAGGGGGAGGAGAGGAGTAGAAGAAGGAGAGGAGAAGGAGGAGAAAAGCTGGCTCCAGAGAAGACGCGTCTCTGGTGAGCTTCGACAAGCCTCCACTTCAGGCCTTGGATGAGTTTTTGTCGGCTTATTTCCCCCAATGAAAAGTGGCTTTTTGACCCAAACACACGTTTTCAGAGTGAAGGGTTCGTTTGGCCAAAAGTCTTCTTCTTCCCTTTCAGAATCCAAGTCCCAGGGCTGGGGGAAGGGTCATTTCTGCAGACCTGTGCTTTCCCTTACAAATAAGCTATTTTGGCTTTTTGACATCCAAAATACCTCTGAGGGCAGCTTTGGGAGTGAATCATTCCCAAAATCCCCTGTCCTGCTCCGTGCCTGGTCCTGCCCAGCTTTATCACCCCTCCCTGCAGCAAACACCCAGCGACAACCACAACAAAACCAGAACTACTAGAAAACACTCCTTATTCCTTCAGTTTTTTACATTTTTGCCCAATTTTCCTCTGTTTTGGTCATTTATCCCCCTGGACCCTCATCTGAGCCTCACTGTAGCTTGCCTCCAGCCCTGTCTCCTAGATGGACCTTGGGCTGATGTTGCAGGTAGCTTGTCTGCAGCTGTGTCTCCTGGATGGACCTTGGGCTGATGTTGCAGGTAGCTTGTCTCCAGCTGTGTCTCCTGGATGGATGGATGGAGGAACTTCAGGGTGATGCTGTAGATAGCTTGTCCCTATGGGTCATGTCTCCAGACTCTTAATCTGGATGAACCTCTGATGGGTGTTGCACGTAGCTTGTATCTATTCCTATTCCAAGCCTTATCTCCAGGGTGGACATGAGATTGACCACTATAGGTAGCATCTCCCTGCTGTTTCCAGCCCCATCTTTTGTGTGGACCTCAGATCAACGCTGCAGGTTGCTGTCTCCAGATGTGTCTATAGCCCCATCATCTGGATGGACCCTCAACTTGTATTTCAGGTTGTCTTGAGCCCTGCTTCCAGCCTTACCTCCCAGTTGCACCTCAGACCTGTCCCCAACCCCATCTCCTGCCCAGTGTCTTAGCTAGGCCTCAAGCCCATGTTGTAGGTTCCTTGTCTCCAACTTTATCTCCCTGAAGGACCTCAGGCCAATGCTGAAGACACCTTGTCTCCATCACTAGCTCCCTAATGGACTTCAGACTGATGTTGAAGGTATTTTGTCTCCATCCTTATTTCCTCAAAGGACCTCACACTGATGCTGCAGGTACCTTCTCTCCATCCCTATCTCCCTGACGGATCCCAGATCAATGTAGAAAACTTGCCTCCATCCCTAGCTCCCTAATGGACCTCAGGCTGATACTGCAGGTACTCCTCTCCATCTTTACATGCCTGATAGACTTCAGATCAATGTTGTAGATATCTTTTCTTCAACCCTACCTCTCTGAAGACTCTCAAACTGATGCTGCAGGTACTTTCTCTCCATTCCCATCCTCCTGAAGGACCTC
Organism: Psittacus erithacus; assembly: GCA_009867235.2. Taxonomy (NCBI): domain Eukaryota; kingdom Metazoa; phylum Chordata; class Aves; order Psittaciformes; family Psittacidae; genus Psittacus; species Psittacus erithacus. The sequence continues at coordinate 1,149 of WYDI02008886.1, read as the reverse complement.
GGACCATAGCTACAACCCATCACCACCTTCTCTGAGCTCTCCAACCCACCATATCACCTTGCCAACAGTGCCCATCCCAGGCCTGGCTGGACCTGGAGCACGGTGGATGCCCCTTGAGAGGCCAAGACCTGGAGGTGGAGGGAGAACCAGAGCCGGGTGGAAGGGATGGAACGCCTTCAAAATTGACACCATATGGTTGCTCCTTATCCCCGGGCCCAGTAAATGGGTCTTTCATGCTGGGCCGGTTGCCATAGGAGCAAACACGCAGGAAATATTCCAGATAACTGGAATAGTGGTGAAAACATGTGTTTTGGATAAAACTCGGCAAAAAAACACCCTGTTTAACCCCTCCAGGGCAGTTCAACACCTTTCCCTGCCTCAGTGTGTGCAAAGGGTGGGGAAACTGAGGCACGGCAGCTCCATGTCCCCCCGATGGGAATTGCTGCAGTGAATCACAATCACTGGCAGTTCCTGGGCATCATCTCTGCTCCTCCCTGGATCCCTTATCAAGATGGATGGCTCCAAGGCCAAGCACATTTCACTTTGATTTGCCAAGGAATTTGCTTTGCTTTGGCTTTTCTTCCCCCTCCCTTGTCTCTTCCCTTTCTTTCTCCAGCCTCAGCCGAACCTTTTCCTTATCACATCTGGCTAGCAGCGGCCCCGGCCTCCCCTGGCTGCCTTCCAAGCACTGAATGCAGACACCAGCCAAGCTGCTGCAGCGCAGCCAGGTTCCCCCAGCAAATGATGGGATCTCGCGCTCTGCAGGGATGTGGAGCTGCTGGAGCGAGTCCAGAGGAGGACACGGAGATTCTGCAAGGGCTGGAGCAGCTCTGCTCTGGAGCCAGGCTCAGAGAGTGCTCTCGAGGATCCTGAGCAGGACTTGTTCATGGGAAAGATTCATAGAATCATCCCAGACTGGTTTGTGTTTAAGGGGCCTTAAAGCTCATCAGCTCCAACCCCTGCCACGGGTAGGGACACCTTTCACTAGAGCAGCTTGCTCCAAGCCCCTGTGTCCAACCTGGCCTTGAACACTGCCAGCAACGGGGCAGCAACAGGTTCTCTGGGCACCCACTGCCAGCACCTCAGCACCCTCACAGGGAAGAGCTTCTGCCTAAGAGCTCATCTCAGTCTCCCCTCTGGCAGGTTAAA
>WYDI02008885.1:0-65988 GCA_009867235.2 Psittacus erithacus | reverse complement strand
ACATTCTAAGCAGTAGCTAAAAACATTGGTGTTATCAGCACTGTTCCCAGACTGAAAGTCAGAAACACAGCACTGCAGCAGCTACTAAGGAGAAAAATGACTGCCACTGCTGAACCCAGAGCAGAAGGCAAAAGCAGATGCTTTTGCTCCCTCATTCTCATTAGATTTGTTACAGATAGATAGGTTGCAATATCAAGATCTGTGCTAACTTTCTGACATTCTAGCCTACCTGCCAGCTTCAGAGCTTATGATACAAAGCATTTGCCCAATGAGGTCTCTGGTTTTAACTGGGGGCTTCAATAATAAAGATAAATTTATTGCAGGAGTTGAGAAGTGAGCATAAAAATGAGCAGATCTGTCCCAGAGATTCTCAAGTGCTGTGTGCCACTGCTAAACAGCTAGTGTAATTTCAAAAAATAAATAAATCTTAATTTATTCTGGAATTGCATGATAACCATGTTGTCTTCTTGAATTGACTAGATTTTCAGTAAATATCATGGTAAAAAAGATGCAGTGTATTTAAAATATTAGAGCTCTTATGCTAAATAATGATTCTTGGAGCCACTTTCTCTTTTTTTTAATTGACAGACCAGACAACTTTAAAAGTGTGTGATATTTTTGGTTTTGTTTTTTTTAAACCTCATTGGAAGTATTGCATAGTGTTACCACTGTGGTTTTGTAGTCCTTCCAGTCTTGAACTTGTAACCTCGACAGTACACCTATGTAATAATTTGTAAAAAGAATATAGTTAGAGTGGTACCTTTGGCACTCTTGGAAAATGCCAGATTGTTTAGGAGAGTAGTCAGTCTAGTCTGTGTAATTAAAACAGACTAGGAAGTAACATAGAGAAGACACAGTTTCCCCTACTCTTGGTGGCTTGAGAAGTTCCTGACTTCACTCCTGTGTCACTGTTAAGTCTGTGCACCTCACCTGGACCAGTGCAAATATTCAGGCGACTGGCATGGGGGAAAGTCAGTGAATGAGTCTACATGAAAAACAAGAAAGATTTCCAGGCAAGGTTGGCTGGTACTATTTGCTTTGACCTGGATCATTTCCTTGATTCAGTTTACAGCATGCCACAACAAATAATTGTATTCAAAAGACTGAATTGTGAACTGGCTTTGTTATTTGATAAAACATTCATAGAATTATTTCCAAAGAGACTATGCAGGGGCTTATCAGCATGCCTCAGCCTTGCTTAGGGCAACTTCTCCAGGCTAAAGGGGACATTTGGTGTATGTTACATACAAAAGTCAAGAATGGAAAGCTGAACAGAACAGAATGCCTGTTGGTAGGTCCTGCAAAGAGCTATAGCCAAGTAAGTACTACACTCCTCCAAACCCAAATAATATGCAGTTACCCATTTAAATTATTTGCTAAAAACAAATGGCCTTTTTCCCCACACAACCTACAGCAAAAACTTCTTTGAAAAACCAGCCTGTTTTAAAAGCTTGAACTATACAGAGTTGCAGAATTTAATACCTACAACTTTGTATAAAGTTTGTTAAGTGAAAGGCACAGCAACTTCAAAGGAAAGTAATAAAAGAATCATTAAATCTGGAAAAATGAATGTTTTATCCTGACAGATTGAAATAGTGTGTATTCTAAATGAAATTTTTCAAACTTTTTTAGCAGTCATAAATGACTTCTGTGAGGAACAAGTAAAGCAGTATTCTGAATAAAATAATCTCAAACTCCTAAACCTGTGATTATATGTTTTGCATAAGTCTGTATCACCAAAGCTGCACATACAGCAGCTATTTTAAATTTACCTCACCTACCTGTTACTGTTGCTCCAAATCCTAACAAGAGACCGTAGCTTGCCATCATTCCGTTTTCAGATGAATACATTTAATCTGTAAACTTTTTCTACCTGTTCATCAGATCATTATAAGGGACCTTATAATTTCACCAGGTTCAGTCTTTCATAGGAAAGGCAATCTAGATGAGATTATCTAGCACCCTGATTCCAGTCCCATTTATCTGAGCAGTGGCTGATAACGTTTCTTCACTAAAAAGACACAGTGCAGTGTTTATTACTGCTTTTGGAGCTTTTTGAACAACAATTACATGGATTCATCCAGACCATTGCTAAGCAAGTGCTTCAGAATATTTTTTAAGATTAGCAAACAGTATGATATTGGCTCTTCCTAAAGTGGCCTGCAGTAGGATGCTGAGGTAAAACAGTATTAGTAGGCCACTACAGTCTATGTTCCCTTTCTTATCTAAGCTTTTCCCCCTTCTTTCAGTTGTAGGCAAAATGTAATTGCTTTTTTATTCAGTGCTTTTGAAATGGGAAGTGAGCTCCTTGCAAATAAGTTAGTGATCAGTAAATTTTACGCATCCCTAATACAGGTAAAGATGAAGAATCCTTATTATCCGTGACTCTTTGCAAAGAGGTTATTTTGCTGCCTCTTGCTTTTAGACACAATAGCTTGGGGTTTGGTTGTTTGGGGGGTTTTTTGTAATTCATTGATTTTTTTCCTAAAATCCGTGATCCACTCATCTCTGTGGTGTTTTGTGTAGTCTTAAAAGGTCCATGATGCACTAACTTCACATGTTCCCTAACAAATAGCCCAGGTCTTCAAGTGGCCTGCTCAAAGCATCTTTGAGTGGTGTCCTGCCTTACTAATATATACAGGCCTGCTAGTGAATGCCAGAATCAGTAACTGCTCTGTTCAGTTTTCATCAAGAAACTAATTTTAAATAAGAATGGGAATATAATTTTTAGAGCTTCATGCAGCAGAGAACTTGCAATGTTTTTAGAAAGGTTGTTCCAAAATAGGCAGGGTATGACTTGGCCAGTAATAACTGTTTAATTTATTATGTTTTTTAGTCCATATCTGTGTCAGTGTAAAATATCTATAGTTTGTTATAGCACGTAAATCGTATGTAAGCAAACTATGGGAAAATTTTTCTTCTTAGTTAGCTGACTTACTAGTATAGTAGTACCAATGCCACCATAGCTGCCAAATTGCTACACTGAAGAAACTTTACCAGGTAACTATCTACCTCCTTACTGCAAATGTTATTTTCTTCTTTAAGTAGCGATATGGAATTTTCTCTGTTTTTCCTAGTGGATAATGTAGCTTGATTGGTTCCTGTAGTTTCCCAAATATTCTTCCCAGTTAATCTGTATTTCAGTACATGAATGTTTCTTAAATTATAAGCCATGAAATTTTATGTGGTCAAGGAAGAGGTGACAGACATTAAACCCCTCAGGGGACAGCCAGCTAGGAGCAGGGTGAAACCTACCTCTCTGCAGCAGCACCAGTCTATGGGGCATACAGTTTAGAAGTCTTCACTGCAGCCTTGAGAGAGGTCTTAGGGGGAGAGGAGAGAGTTATTTTCAAGGGGATTTTTTTTTTGTTTGTTTTTCCTAAAGAGGGATGAACTCTGGATTGAGCCATGCTTGCAGAAAATCACAGTAATTGAGTTTAATTACTTGAGATCTAGTATAGGTCAAAGCTGTGTCTCACTTTACCAGGTTTTTAAGAAGCAGTGTTTAAGGAGTAGGCTTTTTGTCTTGGAAGTGTTGGCATGTGTGTATGCTTTAAATTTATCCCATTGTGATGATCAGTCATTCCTACTCGTTCTTTCAGTCTCTGCTTCTCCACTGAATCTAGTGAAGTGAGTTTCTTCTATAATAAAGCCCTAATTCACCAGGCACTAGTCTGATAATTTCTGGTGGGACACATGTACCTTTGGTTCTTCAGTAAATAGCTACTTTTAAGTTATGCACCAGCAGTCCTGTCAGCCTGAACACTTTTCCCCTCTTCTCTCCTGGGATCTATAAATAAGCAGAGTCATAGTGTCATGTATGACTTCATGCCTTTTGCATCTCAGCGTGCAGAAGGCATCTTGATGTTATGGGTGGTATTTGTGTATCAGACTAGCATAAATTCTGCAAAGATTACTGCTGTTCAGAAAGGAGACCAAGAACTGATTTTAATGCCTTTTTTGTTGATGATACAGTGTCAGTCAATATTAATTTGAGTTGCAAATAGGAGCCAAGGTTGGTAACTAATGAAAATAAGGTTGATATTTCTCCTTTTTGTTCTGTTGTAGAGAATTAATTATAGTAGTGGAAGCATTTATTTTAAAACCTTAAACTGATAATAATTGTATTGTGGTAGGAAAACCAGTGTCTCCATTTTCATCAGATGGATAGCTTGCTTGCTCAGAATATACTATCCTTCTTTGAAGTAGAATTACCTCATTTGTTTTGTTTTCCAGCTTGGCCTCAAATAGGTGCCCAGAATAATCTTGACAGATTGACATTGTTTTCTTCAGCTGATTTTCTAATTACTGACAGTTCCTGGGAAATTTTAATTGTTGCCATTTAAGTGTTTTAATTGTAAAATAAAAACATAAAATAAAGATAGGGGTTTTTTAATTTAGTTTTTTTTTTTAAGGTGCTTTCTAATAATCACCTTCTTTTTATTTCCTCAGCCTCAGTTCAGTTTCCGTGGCAGAGATCTGTTTCACATAACAAAGTGCCCTATTATATCAAGTAAGTTTGCCTTGATTCTTTTTTCCTTAAGCATAACAGAGGGTCTTATTACCACAGCCTGACAGAAAAACATAGGTACTGAGTAATAGCTACAAGTGTTATCAAGAGCTTCTCTACATAGTATCATGCTGCATATAACTTATATTTTTGTGTTTACTGATTTGCAAATTGTATAAGTTAGAAATATGTAAAAAGAAATCAATGACAAACCTTAACATAAAAGCCCATGCAGATAGAAAACAGCAGAGATGCTGCAGTGTTATACGGTATTGGTATTCAGGCTAGCCTTGTGCTTACGTGTGTGGCTCATCCAGAGTATAATAAACTGCAGAGTAAAAGAAAAAAAGCCAAATACATAATGTATTGAAAAATTGCAACATTTATAACCTATAGCAGAACAGTGGTGACTAATATCTGTAGAGCCCATACATCATTCTGTACAAAATTCCGTCAGAAATAAGATGTGTTGATTGTCCTGTTATTTTATTTACCTTAGGGAAGTTTTTATAATGCTTAATATTAAGGTAAATTTAACATTATGTAAATACAGACAAAATTTGTACAAATACTTTGGTTATAATGAGCAATGGTTGAGATATTTATTTTGAAAATGGTAAGGAATACTTAGCTGTGGAAATGCAGAGATTTTGATGTGTTCTACTCTGAGCAGCCCTTGACTTGGGTATTCACATTCCATCAGTATTTATTCATATACTGTTTGCCGGTACTTCAAAAGTCAAAGATTGCAGCTTTAAGAGAAGGATAGCCTTTTGCCAGAGAGGTAAATGAAATTTTAAGAAGGTACAGTATATAGTAAGCCAGACCCAGAGTAGTTCATTTTAGGCTGAAGGAAATCTGTGTTAAAATGTTATTGGTTTGAATTTGTAAAAAAAGTAGGTTTTTTAAGTCAATGGGATGATTGTGAGTTGGACCTGCAGATCATTCATTCTTAAAGAACATCAGTGAGGGCTTTTTACTGCTGCATGTTGCTCTGTCATAAATCCAACTGCCACATTTTGTGCTTCAGTTTATGAGTGCTTGAGATCTTTGAAGAGCAAGTAACAGCAAATCTGTGTTGATCAAATCTGTTGCTATCGTTCCTGAGGTGTGATGGTTGATTTTTAACTGTAATATGAAGATTATTTTTTTTTAAAAGGATCTGAGTAGTAACTAGAAAAAAAGAAAAACCTACTATGAATATCCTTGGATTCTCTATAAAGGGATTTGTGCCTCTGCTGAGAAGTTTTGCAAGAAGCAACAGAAAGCTGTGACCCAGGAGGTGAGATTCCTCCATTAGTCCCAAGTGGAAGAGGAGAGGGCAGAGACTGGATGTGGAGGCATGCTGACTTCCCAGACTCAGGCAGAAGCGCAGTGAAAATGATCACCCCTGTGATCAATGAAAATGATCACAGCAGTAATTCAAAGAAAGCACTGAAGTTTCAAAACTACAGACAGCAAGAGGAAAACTATCCTGAAACAGTTTGGGGTTTTTTTGGGGGGAGAGGGGTGTTGGGTTTTGGGTTTTTTGGGGTTTTTTTTTGGGGGGTATGTGCTGAGTGGGTTTTGAAAGATGGCAACTCATGTTCCTGCTTTGTTTCATCAGAGCTAGTAGCTGAATTTGGGGGTGTTCACCAGGAGTGACTTGGACTGTGGGGGGATCTGTGGAGCTCCCTGTCACATTCATAGTTGGAGGATAGAGACAGGAGGGATAGTCCTACCACTGCAACAGATGAAACAGGCTAAGTTTAAAGCCTCTGATCTGTGCTGAGCAAAGCAAAGATTTTTAGCTACCATATTTCATGTATGCCTTACTCCACCTCAGCCAGATTTCAGTTTTTGAGAAGTCTTTTTTTTATCATGATTAGTTCAGAAGAAAGTAAGTCTTTCCAGTGTGTGCAGTAGGTACAATCCTGCATGCACACAGCTTGGTGGCAAAGTATCCGCTGGTACAGTGGGCTTGCTCTGATAGTAATGTGTTGACTGTCCTGGAGCTAGACTGAAGCTAATCAGGGCTGAGGAACAAACCCTAACATCTCTCAGAAATTGTTATAATGGTCTTGCACAAGAAGTTTGATAAAGGGGCACAAGAGTAGCACAAGTTCTGTGAATGTTGAGGTCTTTATAAAAACAGAGACCACTGGTTTATTTTGAGGATGGCTTTAGCAAAGTGAAAAGAATTAACTACTGGATCTCAAAGAAGACTTTTCCAGTAATCTTTCCCTATTTTCAACATGATACATGCTGTCGATGCAATGTGTTGATTCTTGTGTCTTGAAAGAGAAGAATGACGTTACATGTAGCCAGTAGGATTTATTAATTTTAAAAAGCATGAGGAGGAATGCTGAATTTCAGTAGCTTCACAGTCTGACAAGTAGCATGACCTTGGCAGTTCTCTTCTTATTGCTTACTGATCTAACTTCGATGTTGGCAGCAGCAGCTAGATAAAACACAGAGTTGTAAAAAATAAAATGGAAAAGAACTGATTCTGAACTTCATTTGCTTTGGTATGATCAGGCTGGAAAGTACTCTTAGCTTTAAATATTCTTTTATTCCAGTCTCAAATTTCAGATATAGTTTAAAGAAAAGAGGGTAACAGTGCAACACGAAAAACTTAATTGAGTGTAGTGATTACATGAGCTTTTGTAATACAATTCCAGAAAACAGTCAACAGGATTTAATGGTTTATTGATTTCTTAATATAGTATAAATTCCGGGATAGAGGAAAAGGACATTTTTTTTGTTGTTTAATTTTACTAACATCTTTGAGTGACATGCCTTTATAAAACATGAGTGAAAGTTATGATGAGTCTCAGTAACTGTAATTCAAGAGCAATTATGTTTACTGTCTTTACAGCAAGACTTGTGTGTTCAGGGAGAAGTTTTAAGGTACCAGTTGTTCATTTTATGGTAAAGGAGAGAAAAAAAGGCAGAACAAGGAGAATAAAAGTATCATTCAGTGATTGGTGGCTGAAAAATGAGAATTTTTTTGAATTAATTTTGAAAAGGAAAGAAATGCTTATTGAAGTCAGGCTACTTTAATTCTGAATGAGAACATACACTATTCTTAGACAACTGTACATTTGTACCCTTACTTCATTGAGATTGCTTTTTGTGAGTGTCCTTGAAGGAGAAATGTAAAATATTCAGAGAGTGACATAGCTGCAGATGATGATGTAGTTCTACCTCTGTTGAGTATTTAAAACAATAAATAAAATACTGCATTCTTCACAGTTTTATTGCATGCATAGAATGGAGTTTAAAAAAAATTAGGGAACTGCAACTGGAAAGCAGGAGGGATTACTTTAGGAAGCAAGGAATCTGTAAAGAAAATGTCAAAAAGATGCAAGACAGCATCTTAATCTGCATTTTCAGATGAGCAACATTTGTCCTGTTTGTTTCCTGATGCCAGAGGTAACTTGCAGTTGTGCATAGAGAGGAGTGTCTCAGAGAAAGAGGTCTTTAACATGCCAGAACACCATGGTGGCTTTGTAGTCACTTTGTTCTCCCCAGCCCTGTTTAGTAGTGGTTGGCATGTCTGCCCTTTCTGGGGTTGTGTTTGATCAGGTAACAGAAGCATGTGAAAGATTAACAAGCCAGTGTACAAACTCTTCTGCCCTGTAAGTTCAGACAGAGGCAGTCTGAGTTTGGGATATTTTGGAAAGAGTTGCTCTTCTGCTTGGCTGGAAGAAGGATTTATAGCTCATTGAGCCCAGGTTTGTCAAGGTGTGTGTGCCTGGGCTAGGGCAGATACTTGGTTGAACTGAACCTTCACACATGATTTAACCTGTCTCTTTTCACTTCTTGAATTGTCTTACTGCATGAACCAAATTTTCCAAATGGCTTTGCCTCTGTTGATGCAATTTTATTCAGCCTTTTTTGCTTCCTGTTTTTTCTTTTTTCTTATGACAATTGATAGGAGTTTTTGTATTTCTGTAGTATTCTCTACAGTATTCTCTCAGTATTCTTTGTCACAGTAGAATTCAATCAATGGCTACCTGAATCTGTAAAATCTTAATGCTGTTAAAAAGCAAAAAAAAGCTTATTCTTCCATATTTTGTAAATCAGAATGGGACTACTGAGCAGTATGGAGGGGAATACAGCACAGCAGGTGTAGTATTTGGTAATGCACTTTTATTAACAAAAATGTTAAGTTTGGGTACGAGGCTTGGCAAACTTGCCATTGAATATGCATTTCATAGCTTGGTTTGCAAAGGTTTGAGATTTAATAAGAGTTGTCTGCTGCTCATTTATAACTGTTTAAATCACACAAGTAAGTCATGCTTGGGATCTATAACAGAATATTAAAAAAATTAAGCCTATATTACATAGCACTTCAATAAAAATATTCTGAAGACAAATAGAATAATAAAGGAGACACTAAGTATGATCATTAAACATCTTTGAGGAAAACATAATGAACTGCAAGCAATGTGCAGAAAATATAATTACCCCGGCATTTCTTACTGTTCTTTTAACTGTAATTTAAGTGTGCTTCAGCTGTGTACCTTTCAGTGCTATAAATTATTACATATTTGTACTGTGCAGAAGAAACAAAAGGGTAATACATAAAGGGTCACAGTGAGTTTAATCTCATGCAGGGCATTATATAGGGAGAGCAATTTCTTGGTGTAATCATCAAATTGATCAGTATCAAACTCCATAGTCACCCAGGTTACTTTTCTGTAATCCTGCAAAGAGACTGGTGTCACTGACGTCTTAAAAATCCCATTTATCCGCTCCTATATCAGTATTTCCCTTAGAAGAGGAAAAGGAAAAATAATTTGCAGAAAAAGGTAGTAGAAGTTGCAGGTTTTCAGAGTTTCTTCAATTACTAGTTCCTATGCTGGTCTTTGTTTCCTGTTACAGAAATGCAATAGTACATTTTCTCTGGAGACATTTCAGAATATCTGCATATAAATTGCTCCACCAACCTCTACTGTAGATTAGCCTTGCAATGCATTATGCCAACTCGTTTTCACAAAACAGTATTTTCTAATGGGCTTAAAACCAAAAGAATATATATATATATGTATATATAGATAAAGTGCCATGCACATTTGTAAAGTGGAGATGTTATGCCATTTGAAATTTGGCAGGGGCAGCAAAATCAGAGTTCTGAATATTGTTGATTCGTTACTGATCAGTAAAGATCTTGATTTCAGGTGACATTTTGTGCAAATTGATTACAGGAACAGAAAGCAGATTAGCATGATGATGCCAGAGTGCTGCTTCAGCGTCTGATCTTGTGGTGTTTGCTAGTGATTATCAATACAGCATTAGGCCTTGCTTGTGCTAGGAAATGATGAAAACCCCACAAACCTGTCTCTAGTATTCTTTTATGTAGACAAAAAGCTAAAAAAAAAGGAACTGAATTCTGCTTTTTCCCCCCACAACTCCATGGGCAGCTTGCTAACACCTGGAGACATACAACTTCATTTCAACAGGACTGTTCTTTTGTTTCTAGAGATCGTAAGTGACAGACTAGCTGTTTCTCAGCTCTGTATTTACAACCAGGAAGTGTTTTTAACATGGATTATCTTTGCCAATTATAATTAGAAAGCTGCCAGCAAATATAATGGATAAGAAACAGATTGCAAGGGTAAATGTTTGTCATTTAAACTTTAGAGCACTTCATTAATATGTAGCTTTTAAAATTTGGTATATTTTATGGTTATAATGTTTATTTTTAGTTACTGAGATATACACAAATTCATTGAGACTTTAAATTACACTGTTTCATTATGTAATCTATTCATGGATGCGTGTTTTGCTATGTGGCTTATACTGCATCAGTAAGTTTTGTGGAAGAGACCTGAGAGACTCTGAATAACTCAGACTTTTTATACTAACCACTAAAAAAATAATGCTGAATGAATTCTCTTGTAGCTCAGACAGTGAAACACTTTTAATTCTCCGTTGACTGAACCAAGTGGGAAGATGTAACGTGTTTGCACCACTTGTGTTACTGCCCTGTAGACCTTCTCACTTCTGCCATAGCAGAAATCCCTTACACCACTCACTGCGCGGAATGAAATCTTGTAACCTGGGCTCCTGTAGACCTTGAAAAGTTCTTTTTATCCAGTCCCATTTGCGTGCAAGATGAATAATGAGCCCAATTGTTATTTGCTTTCATTCAGGGTAAATATCACTTCAGTCTAGAAGTGATTTGCCAGAGAAGGTGCTCCTTGGTGTGAGTGTAACTGTGACCTGGGACAGAACTACCACAGTGGTTGTAACAGAGAGGGAAGAATCAGTAGACTTGTCTGCTCTTGGCTAAATGCTTGTTTTAAGTCTTTTCTGAAGGTCAATGAGATGCCTAAAATTTATGAACTTCTCACATATTTTCACCAGTTACCATGCTGTCTTTTGTCTTTTAACTTTAGCATCATTCCAAATTCCACTAGATTCTGCAGGTTTAGTTTTCTATCACTGGGAGTTACGGATTGTTTTCTATAGAAAAATACAGAAAATGGGATTTCTTTGCTTTTTTGGCAGATAACAGGGCTGGATTTTCTTAAGTCTCCTGTTGTGTCTCTGTGGTAAAAACAATCTATCCAATTCTACCTAATTACTTTCTGGGACTTATGGAAAATTATGGCCTCCTGAGGAATCAAGTTGGAGCTCTTTTCATGATGTAGTAAAATTATTTTGTCTGGAAATTTTCAGGAAATGCCTGGAGCACTTCTGGGAATGGATTGCATACTGCTTTAGCTGCTTACCTTGGTTTAGCGACTATGTTAACTTACCGGTTTCTGGTCCTTTGCTCTAACAATGACATCTTTCACACATGCATATAAAATACATACAAAGTGTATAATCTTTTCTTTGTCATTTTCCTTGTTTTTGTTGGTCTGATATTATTTGTGTTTACTGAGAAAAGTACCAGAGTCTTCTCTGATGCATGAGCACATCCAAGTCTGCTTTTGCACTCTGGGCAATCACTGTGACAGGCCATTGTAGCTACTGTGATGCATGTATTTCTGAGTAGGTTGTTATGTCATGAACTTGCGTAAAAGGAGCTTGAGAGCTTATGGTCAGAAAATTTTCCCCCAGTTTCATCAAGTCTGTCTCATCTGCTACAGACCACCCAGTACTGTAAAGTTTCTGAGCACATTTCTCAGTGTATTATCTGCTTGCATTAATCTTGAATCTAACACAAAAGCTACCGTAGCTACAGCAGAGAAAGATAGATTTTATTTCAAAGAGCTGCTTTACAAACCAAATCACCAGAAAGCACTTTGTCTTGCATGCCTGCTGTTTGGACTGCCTAATAAAATGAGTTCTTTCTCTGACAGTTTTATTTGTAGCATAGGAAGGTTATCTGCACACCCATTTTTTTTCTTCCTGTGAAAATCAACTTGCATCCACATAAAAGTCTCTGCATGTTACGAAATTGTTATCAAACAAAACTTTGCATTAGGAAATGTCACTGTTGAGACTGATTCCTCCCCTCTCCCCCAGTTTTCTACAGCTCTCTTTAAATTTCTGGTCACATGTTTTTTTCCTCAGCTCTGTCCAGAGTAGTCTGGCTTGTGTGAATTTTGTCTTAAGTGAAGCCTATCCACGGAATATATTCAGTGGTGGTAGTAGCACTGCCCACAGCAATGGAGTTGCTGTCTCCTTTGACCTGAGCAGGCTGTTGAGCTGGTGATTCAGTCACCCTAAGCCCATTCCTCTTCTCTGCTGGATCACTGTACAGGGTTGCGTAGCTGTTATGGATGGTTCCTTGCTAGATGTTTTGGGATTAGGCTGGCACAATCACGTTCACCTTGTGTAGTCATTTAGCAGCTGTCAGGTAGTACTGACTTTTAGGTAATTATGGGCAACCTTGGATGAATTCCACCAAATGATGTTCATTGGGCCTCCGTTCTCACATTATCCATGTGGCATGTAAAAGAACTGAGTTACAAGTTTTCAAAACCCATTAGTCTATACACAGTCTGACACAAGTGTATTTCTCTTTCAAACAAAAACAGAAACATAACAATATTTTCTGGTTATTAATAATTAATTATTAATTATTATTAATTATTAATTATTAATAATTAATAATGAGTTATTAATTTCATGTTCTGTGTTTTTCTGTAGAGAGAAAATTTAGCTCTTCATGTATTTACTACATTAAATGGAGAAACGTGATGATAATGCAGGATACAGACATTTTGGGTAGCTCCACTTTTTCCTGTTTCATGTTAATCATGCACAAAATATAAAAAATAACGTCATTTTTGCACAGCATGTGGTCACAGTTGAACTGGCTTTTAGTCTTTCCGATAAAGCTGCTTCTGAAACTAGGTCCTTAAAGCAGACAGTTTCAATAATGAAACTGTTGTTTCTTGAAAACCTGATTTAAGGAAATTAAGTTTGATTCATAATGCCACCTCTTATTCATTACATATGGGCTTATAAATTACTTAGAATCTGGAATCTAAATTGCAATTAAATCTGCCCACATCCTAATTAAGGATTGCAGATGCGTTCTGGAGTATGTCAGTATATTTCTGGGAGGGCGCGGAGAGGGGAAAGCTAGAAATTATCCAGGTACTTAAACTTCTCTTTTTTTAAATAAGTGAAAAGATTTCTGTACCTATCAAAATTTACAATTTATTGCAAGAAAAATATCATTTCCAATGAACTTCTGCTGTCAGTCCATTGTTGTTTATGTAGAGAGGCATTTGCTGCTAATAAAACCCCACAAGCAGGAAATTGATTTCTTCATGGAAACATATATTTTAATGCCAAAAAATAGTTAGCTGATTCACAGCCTTTATTTCTCAGTTAAGTCCTTACCATCATGGCTAATTTTGACATGATAGTATCTGAAGCGGTGAACAGGATTTGACTCTGCCAAATTGCATATTGTTCATATGCAGTGTTTGCACTAATATTTCAGCATTTAAATCAGTTAAATGCATTTTTACATACACCTATATTTAAAGTTTCTGTCGCAGTACTGCCACCTACCTTCACATAGAAGTTTGAAGGTGTTTTAGTTCAGTCTTTTCTTAGAAAATTCTATACTTATGATGTTCATAGTAAAACCACTGGACTTGGTCTTTTGTTTGGTTGGCTGGTTGGTTTGGGGTTTTGGGAGTATGGGGGTTCTTGTGGGGGGGCAGGGTTTTTGGTCAGGGAAGTTGAAATGAAGCAATTTCCTAAAACAGGCTTGATTAAACTGGTTGCATATTGGATCCATTTCAGTGAGCATTTGCAATGGGTTTTGTTAATAGAAATAAATTCTAAATTGTCACCATGATAATGGCAGCATGCTTAACATGATATTGCAGATATTTGGCAGCTTCAGGACTACTTTTGAGATCATTTAATAAATTGATCAGTATAACCCATTGTATTTTCTGTTCCTATTTACTGAGGCTGTATTTGTTGGTTTTTTCTAATAGACTGTAGGTTTTTCATGCCAGGATTTTTGAGAATGCTGGACAGTCAGTTGCCTTTACCTCGGCAGGGCACCAAACCTAGATACATTGTTTTTTGTTATTGGTTTCATGATGTTTGATTAGTGTACTCCTTCCAGGAAAGTAATTGTCAAGCTTCTTGTTTTTCAAACTACTTTTCTGGACAAGGACTAACATAGTGCAATTTCAAAAATGTCTCTCTAGAAATTGCAGAAACACTGATTTAGATACTGGTATGCTTTAGCTTCGGAGTTCAGCATGTCAGAGCCTTAGCCACCTCATTTAGAATTTGAAACATGAATGCAATTCATGTGATACTATCAAACTGAAACCAAATTAAAGTTTAAGTTTAGGGAAAATGTGTTCTCTCTTCTCCCTACTTTCAGTTGTTTTACAGAATAATCACAAAGAGGGAAAAAAAAAGATTTATACCTACACTAAAAAAAGTTTATAGCTATAAGTTCATACCCATTTATACCTAAACTAAAAAAGAAATACATATTTTGTCTATGAAATTCCATGAAAAACACCTCACAAAGTTGTGATGGTGCCAGACGTACAAATCAGATCCATTTCGGAGAGCTAAGGCTAATGTTGGGGAAAAGCTGACTGTGAAGAGCAGACTTAAAGCTGAAAAGGTCACGCTAGTGCATGGAATGTAAAGTGAAGATCATATCCCCTGTTCAGAGACCTATTGTATGCACTTTCCACCAGTGAATATGAAAGAGTAATGTAAAGAAAGGCCCTCAGCACTTACTTTGCTTGGAGCCTGCTTTCCCTTTGTAGTACATGTCCTGTCTCTGCCTCTTTTTTTTTTTTTTTGGTACTACCTGGCATAAAAGGGTTCTTTCTTCACTGAGTTTTCAATTAAAAAGAAAAGAATTGGTGATGGTAAATTACTGTGCACTCACTGAAGTACAGCCATTTATATATTCCAACTGAAAACACAGTCCACTACGCTTAATGGCAAAGTGCCATTAAAAGTCATTATTTGCTACCTATATGTGGAAAAACCTGCATACCTCTGTGTGTGTGGTGGGGAAATATGTGCATATTAACAATTTTTAAATGGAAACATGGGTGAAATACATGGTGTTCTCTGCTTATTACTGTTAGATTCACTAACCTAGCATCATTTATTTTTCATTATTAATTTTTAAAGGGAATGCTATGATCTTTTTATCATAACTTCTCTAATTAATTTTCTTTTTAATTCAAATGTAAATACTTTGTGAAGCAAGATTGTGCAATCTTTTCAGCAATTAATATTGATAAATACAAGAAAAATTTGGCTTGTAGGAAGGAATTGGAGATTTCAGTATACCTGACATGAGTTTTGATGCCTATGCTGCATACTTGAAACTGTGGTGAATTGAAACAGCAGTGCTAAACAATGGGTTAAGTACTGCTGCCTATTCACTGTTTATTCTGTGAGCACTAGTGTAGAACACACCCCTTAAATGAAAATACCTGTTCATTGGGGGTGTGAATGGTGATCAGGGTTTCCATTGCACTCAAAGGTCCTTTCCAACCTAAAAGATTCTCTGATGTGTTACAGGTAAAGCTTAAAATCATTGTATGTGTTCTGATATGTGTTCAGATATGCAAAGAAATAAAACCTCAGCGCTTTTTATTTTTACAGTGGTTTTATGAATACTTTTATTGTGCTACAGCAGCAGGAAATTTGTGCCTCTTTGCTGCAAGGTCCAAGTTCAACTGATACAGTTACCCTTAGAATCAAAAGTAAATATTGTTAAATATGGGTGGGCTATTTTCTGTCTAACTTTGTGATTCAAAAATCAAGGAGCTAAGTGACTTGGATCATGCATTTTAATTTAAGAGCTGAGGGATTTCTTGCCACTTAAACAGAAAATCAGAATATCTTTGGGGTTTTATTCTTTGGAAGCGTGTATGTGTGTTACCTGAAACTTTGATTACCTCATTCCTTTGTAGTCATGAGACACAGACAACCTGTTGGGATCATCCAAAAATGACTGATCTCTTCCAGTCCTTAGGTGAGTGAATTTCTTAAAATAAGCCATTATGTGATGTCCATTCCATGTGTAAAAGCTTCTTTGATTGCTGACCACATTCCAGTTGTGTTACACAGCATTACCCACCTTGCAATGAGACACGTTTTGCATGAAAACTCCTGCCTTGATCATGTCATGTGTATTGCTTTCAGTACTTTCAATTCTGAACAATATGCTCTGACTCTTTTTAATGCAGTTATCTTGTTTATCTCTTTAAATCCGCTAGGGATTATCCAATCATGCAGGCTGTCTGTGTGTTTAAAGCAGGATGCCTTCTGCAGTGAACTGATTTTTGTCATAAAACAGAACATCTAAGCTTTCAGTAAAGGCTAGACCATATGAGGGTACAACTAGTTCAATGTACCCTGCTAATGTCTACCTTTATTGTGAAATATCCCTTTCTAAGGAGCAAAAGGGTAAAATACTGTGAAGTGAGGAAAAATATTACAATACTCATCTGTTTTTAAAATAGAGCTTATGGTTATCTTATTGTCCCTTTCAAAGCACTGTTTACAAAGGCATGGCACAGAAATTGTGACTTAAATAAACATTTTTTGTCTCTGTTACTTTGACTTTTGCTGCCTTCTGTTTCTTATATATTATCTGATGGAGCTGTAAAATATTTGAGAAAAGTACCGTATTTGAGCACTTGTCTGGAAAGTACTTAACACTGCTTTATATGTATTAAAACCCTATTGTATATGTACTACATGCACCAAGGTAATGTTAGGGTTTCTGGTGTGCCCACCTCTGAAGGCTGTGGACTCTCAGAATCGCAAGGCTTTCCTTGAAGTTGGAATGGACTGAGGCCCCAGCTTCTCAGTTTGTTTTACTTGTTATATCCTATTAATTCATTGCAGAGAAGAGAAGGAATATCAGATTTCTTCAAAAATGTGCAATTCACATGTAAAGGAAACTTCCAGGTTATTTTTAGGACTGCTCATATTTCTGTTCTGCTGTTCCAGCTGACTTGAACAACGTACGCTTCTCTGCCTACCGTACAGCCATCAAAATCCGAAGACTGCAGAAAGCACTATGCTGTGAGTTTGGCCTTTGAGACAAATTGTTTCTCTACTTGGGAAAGCAAGGGTCAACTTAAGTCTAACAACATTAATGTTTAACAAGGGGCCAGATACATCCTTGACAAATTGTCAACCAACAAAATGTCAGGAAGACTTGCCAATAGTATGTGTCACTATTGCAAATAAATAAAATTAGTTAAAAAAAGGTGTGCAGAGGTAAGTTGAAATGGTATCCACACTAAGAATGCTTTGAGAAGTGACAGGAAAATAAATGTTGGACGTCTTGACATGCTGCTCCAAATACAAGCAGATACAAATCAATGTGAAGTGAGGTAAAATCCTGACCTTTGACATAAATTCAGGCTTTTTATTCTATGCAAAATGGCATTGAACGAATAGTTTGATGTAATATGGAAATGATCCATATTATATAGAGAGGGAAGACTTGAAGACAAGGAAGATAACTGAAAGGGCAAAAAGCTTAGACGGAAGTGCAATTTTGTGAGACGGCAGAGGAGAAAGGGTGTGTGGAAGAAAACTAGCTGAAGAAGAGCTGGAGAAATGAAGGTGTACAAAAAGGAAGGAGTGTGAAAAATTCTGTTGTAGAGATGATGAGAATATGAATTTTAGAAATTATTAGGATTATTAATGGGAAAGAAAATACATAAACCCACACATCTACTGGGAAGAAAATAAAGTGGAATAGAAAAAAAACAGGAACTGGACAATTTTGGAAGGGGATGTGGGTTATAAATGAGTATAAAGGTTGCAGATTTTAGATCATTTGAAAAGCTTTGACAACAGCTGGTATAAAAATATACAACAATACCAAATTTTCTTCTTTAAATTTAGGAGTCCTTGCTGTGGAAGGACTTTTCAGCCCTGAAGAGTGTACAGGACTGCAGTCTGAGTCGAAAGACACGAGGGGCAAAGCCATCCTAAAGATGCAAAGAGTTGCACAAAGAGGGGTCCCTTCCCACCCCCCAGGTCATTAGTTTTCCTTCCAGCCTAGAAGACAGCTGATCTTGGCAACAGCTTCTTAGCTGGACTTCAGATATACATTATCCCAAGTGAAGCTGTGCCTTAAATGGTAGCTAGCTACTTTGGAAAGCTAGCTAGCAGCAGCACAGGCTCTTGGGAGTACCTCTCACCACTTCCTCATATGGCATTGCTGGCCTGTCACAGAATTTCAAATCAAGTTTGAGATCTTTGGTTCAAGGAAGAAGCAGGACCTGTGCTTTGAAAGATTGTCTGGCAGTATTGAAAGAAATACTGTATTTCTTTGGCATAGCCTAGACCTTCTCTGTGCAAGGAATGTGGTCCCACCAAAGGCTATAGTTTTATCTCCCAGCCAGACTAAAGAGCATTATGAGTTTTCTGCTTATCAGTGTGAGGGTATAAAGTATGCATCAGCATGTACCTAAAAAACAAAAGCAAAGCAAGAAACCAGAAAGCAAAGTAAAATTCTCCTTGTGCATGCTGCTCCCCAGGGAAGAGTGAAAAAACAGACTGCACATGAAGGATGCTAATCTCGCTGCCTAATTCTGACAGGCATATAGATTTTCTAGTGACCAGTATAGAACAAACTTCACTTTCATTCCTTCTAATGAGCCTTCAGAAGGAACATTACTGCCTGCTCTTGCTTTTACTGTAAAATATATCCGTTTCTGTAAAACTGCAATAGTTAACTGTCCTCATTCACAGATCTCAAAAGTGCCCTCCTATCAAAGCGAATATTCTCTCCTTCTCCAGGAGGAGGAGGAGGACTGAGGGAAATAGTAAGTAGAGAGAATAGTCCAACCTGAAAGAACCAAGTGTGAAACTATCATCTCTACAAATCCAAACTGCCTTGCTGTTTATGAAGCTGTTTGCTTACTCCATCTCTCTGCCTTGTGGGAGGAGTCAGCAGCCAAAAATATCTTTGTCTTTATTACATGAATGCAGTTGACCAAAGATCAGTGTAATTCCTGAGAACACAACATTGTGGGTTTTTTTTTAAAAGACATTGCAGATTGTCCACAAAGCTAAATGCTGCAAGAATTTTCTGTCTCCAAACAGGAGCTTGTTGTCATCTGGCACAATTTTAAGACCACCTTCAGAAATGCAATCAGTGCTCTTCCTTGTGTCATTGTTTGCCTAGCTGATTATTTCTTGCCAGGGAACAGGTCAAATTCCCTTTGACTGTGATGATTCTTGGCCTCATTCTTTCCCATGAATGATTTCTGAGATAGCCAAAACACAGTATGTGCTAGCACCTCCTCCCTGTGGAAGGGGAGAATGGTTAAGCCCTGTTAAGAATTCTGGTTTGGCTGTTACTTGATGGTTTTGTTTTAAGATAGGAAAAGAGTCATCTTCTGTGCCCCTGCCATTCCTTCTCTGGTCTGTATTACTAATCTACTACTGTAGTCTTCCATTGTATTTCCTGTAATTTTAACTGTGGATGTTTTTTAAAGGTGTTTGGAAGCAGGATGCTTCATAAAGGCTTGTGTGCTAAGGCAAAGAAAATGTCAAAATGAATCACTAGAAAATGAGGTCATTGTAAACTGTAAAATGTGACAAATTGCTGTCACAGCCTCAGCGGATGTATAACTGCAGAGGCCTTTTTGCTGAGAACTCCAAGGGCACTGCTGAAGCAGGATGCACAGTCCCACTTGCACATGATGGATTTCGACTTTGCAGTGAGGACTGGTGATGCAGTATTAGTGCTATACAAGCAGGTTCAGGGTTATGTAATTTGA
Organism: Psittacus erithacus; assembly: GCA_009867235.2. NCBI lineage: Eukaryota > Metazoa > Chordata > Aves > Psittaciformes > Psittacidae > Psittacus > Psittacus erithacus. The sequence continues at coordinate 46,266 of WYDI02008885.1, read as the reverse complement.
GAACCATACTTTGGAAAAACTTTGCTGATGCCAGCTCTCCTTTCTGAGCCTTTGGTCTTGGTAAGTGTCAAAACCTCATGGTTCTGGGGAAGTTACTTCCTCCCACCCTCCTTTAGAAGTGGGAAAGTAGTCAAGTTCCATCTTATTCTCTTTTTTGGAAGGTAGATTCCTGCAGAGACTAATATGTGCATATGTACCTAAGTGTATTTATTTCTCAGGAAGCTGAGAAAGGTTGCAGGCTGGAAAGAACAAATTCTTAGCTTCTCTCTTTCAGCTTATGTGGGGCAGACATACTGAGAGCACTTTCCCACTGTGGCAGAAGGAAAATGGGGCCAGAGGGAATACCCTGTATTGCAGTCGTACTGGGCAGCTAAGTAGCACCAGACCCTGGCTGTCGTATTTTATTCTCATGCAGCATACTTTAGCTTGTTTTCAAGAAATTATATTGCCCCAGGTACTGAAGTATAGTGCTAGAAGACAAAAAGGGAGCAAAATCACCATGTATATTCAGAATTCTGTCACTGAGCTCTACTGTGTGATTTAAAATATATGAATGCTAATAGGAATATCAGCAAGGTAAGGAATGAACATTAAGTCACACACCAGACTAAAAGCGAGAGCTGTGTAGGCTTTGCTTAGCCATGCAGTCTTTTAAAGGAGTTGCTATCATTCACAAGGTCTTGCTGATACAAAAGCTCCATAGCAATGCCTGCCTGTTTTCTGTAGAACTTCAGCAACCTCAAATCAACTGCATGTAACTACTTGCTCCTGAGTCAGTCACACATCTGCTTGAACCCTGCTGAATGACATGGTTTCTGTTTATAGTTTTTCTTTAGAAAAGTCTCCTCACTGCAGAAATGACCCTTGTGTCCGTTTGGTGGTTAACAGCAGGACTGGGTGTTCGGCACATTCAAACAGATGCAAAATGGTACTGCAAAAATGCACTAAAAGCTGTGTATAGTAGGCTTCATGCCAGCAAATGCATGCAAGTCTCAGGTTAGCTTTTCCCAATTTGCATAAACACAGTTTATTTAAAACCTTACAGAAATAATAATTCACAAAAAAATAGTCTATGACGCATTGTGATGTGTAGGATTGGTGGTTTTGTTTTGGTTTTAAATATGCCTGAGAGCCTTTTCCAGTATATTACGTATTTTCCAGCCACTATAGAAGATAATGCTGCAGTGTACTGCCAAATACTTTGGCTACCTCAGGTCAAATTAGTGGCAAGGTGTTTGCAGTAGTTAGCATTCTGCCTGTTTGGTAAATTTGTGTTTGGCATTTGTTTGCAAGCCCAAGAGATGGGCTTGAGGGAGGGAAGAAAAAAAAAAGATAAAGCAAATGTAAAACCCCTGCAAGTCTGATGCTGATGCTGTAAAGTTACAGTAGCATGTACTGACGTCAGTGAGGGAGAGGAAAGGCAAGGGCTATAGGGTAGCATTTCTTACTTTACAGTGATATGAGGAAGGGTAGACTGGGTAAAAGGGATTCGGAATCACAGAATCAACTATGTTAGAAAAAACTTTTTAAGATGATCAAGTTCAACCATTACCCCAGGACTGCCAAGTCCGCTACTAAACCATATACGAGGGCCTCATCTACATAGTTTTTGAACACTTCCAGGGATGGTGACTCCACCACTTCCCTGGGCAGCCTGTTCCAATGCCTGATCACCCTTTTGGTGGAGACGTTTTTCCTAATATCCAATCTAAATCTCCCTTGGTGCAGCTTGACAAGTTTCCTCTTGTCCTATCACTTGTTATTTGGGAGAAGAGACCAGCCACCTCCTTTCTTCTTCCTCCCTTCAGGTAGTTATCCTGAGTGATAAGGTCCTCTCTGAACCTTCTTTTGCCACATAACCTTTTCTTTTGGTAGATGATCACGGTGTTCTTGAATGATATGCTCATAGTGGTTAGTGTTGTCTTCCTCCTACTTTTTCTGATGAACTTATCTTCCAGCCCAAGCTAGACTTACCTGATCTGCACAGACAGCATTTTTGGGGTCCTTATTTAACATTATTGGTGGAGAGCAATTTATAATACATCTGAGACTGTCATGTTTCATTTCCTTTGAGAGGTGACATTTATAGTGTAAATGTGTTACTGACACTCTAGGAACAGCTCTGTATGGGCTTGGAATATACTTCAACTTCATGTTGTATACACTGTAGCAAGGTTATTAATGTATTGCAACTTGGTTTTTTCCTTTCCCAAAGTCCCCTTTTCTATTAAAAACTCTCACAGAGGTTTATACCACCCTTTGACTTACTCTATTCTTTCTTTAACATCAAAATAAGTTTCCTCTGTTCTGCTTTGTTTTGTAAAAGGAATTAGAAGAGCTCGTTGACAGCTTTTTATTTTCACCATGCAAACCCCAGATTTTCACAATCATATTTGTGTGGTTTGGAATGCAAAACCCTTTTCACGTGTAGGATACCCGTAGCATGACCAACTGCTTATAGGAAGAATTCTGTAATAAAGGAGATCAAAATATTTTTCATTAAAGCATTGTATTAATATTCTAGAAAACTACAACAAATAATTTCCCTGGGTCCTTCTGCCTGCTTTGCTTTAGGCCCTAATTTAGCAACCGCTGTTTTGTTAATCAGGCCTCAGAATGTTTACTGCATTTAAGAGAACATTGTTACTGAAGAGTTTGCTCTTTTTTGATGCAATCAAAAGTGATAGTCACTTAATAGGATTCAGCTTTATGGTAAATGTGAAGAATCCTCTAAGCCAGTGTGTGTACCTCTGAAGTTAGGATCCTCTAGTTACAGAGATTAGTTCAGTGGCTTTTAAAATATTCTTCAGTCTGTGCAGTGTCATTATGGTGTTCTTGTTGGTCCTGTTTTTTTAAATATATAGTACCAAAATGCTGTTGACTTATCACAGAGAAGGGGTTTTCACCATAATATTACTTAATGAAAACTATTTCTTAGCTAATTGTCTGCAGCATTTGCTACAATATGCACATGAGCAAGTATTGTGAATGTTATGTTCAAGCATCTCTTATGCATCTTACACCTTTTTTCTTTCTTTCTTTCTTTTTTTTTTTTTTCTTAATCCTCTTTTGTTAGTGGACCTACTGGACCTGAACACAACAAGTGAAGTTTTCAAACAGCACAAGTTGAGTCAAAATGACCAGCTGATTGGTGTCCAGGATGTGATCAGCTCTCTCACAACCATCTACAGTGGACTTGAAGAGAAACACAAAGATATGGTGAATGTTCCTCTCTGTGTAGACATGTGTCTTAATTGGCTACTCAATGTATATGATAGGTAAGTGAGAAGTCTTTATGCAGAATGTGTATCCCAGGAATTTAATATATTATTAACAAAGTATAGACCATGGCGGCAGAAATCTGGTGATTTTTGCATATGTGACATGTGACATATTGAAAATGCTAGACTTATGGGAGTTTTGTATATTTTTCTGAGTTACTTTCTTGAAGAAGTATCCATGATAATAGAAAAATGATAAAGCCTTGAGAAGTTCTTTAATAAAAAATTACATCTTTTGATATTTTTGTCTTAGTAATGAAAATGCAGTTGCTTATAATGAGATGTTTCTTATGCTGTCCTGTTCAAGTCTTTGAACTACCTTTTATACTTTGAACTGCTTTTATACTACTACTGTCCTCAGAGAATATAAAAAAGTCTACTCTAGCAGCCCCTCATGATTTTGGCCAGTCCTTTCTGAGTCTCCAGACACTTCTTTCTTCTGCTGAATATCAGACTCTGACCTCTCTGCACTATGTCAGCCTGCATGACCTAAAGTCAGTATGCTTTTCTTTAGTTGTGATTTTGAGTTATGAGTTTGTTGCTCATTTTTCTTAGTGGCGTTCACTATTGTCCTCACCCTTCCGTAGTAAAAACTGGGAAAGACTTGGTTTCTATCAGCTTCTCCATTTCATATGATGTCTTGAGTTACATTGCTTGAGCAACGGCATTTCAGGACTCTTCTGCAGCTGACTAAAGACACAGTAGTGCAATGCATGTGGTGGTTGCTTTAGTTTGTCAAATTGGGTAGGTGCTTTAGTTTGGAGTTATATACAGAATTACAAATCAGATTTCTATGCTGCGTGAGGTTATTTACCAAATTTCTTTTATTTCTCTCCGTTTGAAGATGGAAAGGGCAAAATTAGTTCTTGAATAATGATAGAAATTCTTACACCTGGCTTTGCAAGACAGCTGTTACTTGTTGATGTATGCAATATCTTCACTATGTTCACTCAATCAGTGCCTGATTCTAACAATTCACAGCTTTTTGCGTTCCCCGCCTTCTCCTGCCTGGAGGACTACATGCCAGTACTCCTATACTTTATGGATATTTTATTTTCTTGTTATTTTAAATATTGTGGTAGGGGAGAGTGAAGGGGGGAAGAGAGTACATACAAGAAGTTATCACTGGTGTGCTGACTGTGTATTATGCTTCAGCATTCGAATATTGCTCTTTAATACTGTGACATTTTTGTTAGTTGGACTCATCATTACTGCTGAAAAAATTGACAGCCCATTATACAATGACTGGGACTCCTTCCTGCAACTATTTTCAGTTTGCCGAGCTGCAAATCAAGCAGTAGATCAAGTGGGTTGCTTGGCTTATGTTATTGTTTATTTCGAGTAAGAGGCTTAATAATGTCAGAGATTTATTTTTTTTTTTGTAGTTACTGGTTTTGTTGGGTTTTGTTTTTGTGCTTTTTGTGGTTTGCTTTTGTTTGGTTGTGGGGGTTTTGGGGTTTTTTTTGTTTGTTTTTGGGGGGGTTTTATGTTCTGTTTTGGTGGGTTTTTTGGTTTTGTTTTGGTTTTTTCTTCAGATGATTACAAATCCATTATATTTTCTTCAGCTTACCTTTGTTTACTAACTTCAGGTAGAAGTCAGTTGTTTAATCTGTTTATATTTATAATGCCCATAGTAAGCAACAAACCTTTCTTTCAATAATGGTTACTGTTGCTCACATTTCCCTTGATTATTGTGTTGAAAGCTTTAGTGTAAATAATTCCTCAAGCTGATGAAAAACTTGAATATTTGGTCAAACTTCGAAAAATAGAAGATGAAGGTTTTCTGAGATGAAATTATCTTTTGCAGTGTGTTTCCTTGCTCCCCTTTCAAATCTATTGCAGGAGAAAAAATAATGCTGAAAGAATAGTCACCAACTTTAAGCTGGTTTTTGTTTTGCTTTTTTTTTTTTAATTGACCTTTAGGAAAGAGCTAATTTGTGTCTTGGCATTTCCATCATTTATTGCATTGGTGGTATACATATACAATGTTTCAAATTGTTAAACTGTCTACAAAAAGCATATTGGTCGCATGCTATTAACCTGAAATTTAATTACCGATTCACAGATTGATGACAAACTAAGTAGTTCTTCTGACCTACCTGCAGATGTCTTTGGCTCTTGAAAAGAACCAGTTTATTTTTAGAAAAAGTGTGTTGTGTTCTGATATTTTCTGACACATCAGGAATGATTCATTCTTCAAGCTGTGTAGAAGAAAGAAACATTAAATTTATTCAGTGACTTTCACTTCTTCAAGGACTCAAAGGGTGTTCCAGGCAGCAACATCTGCCCTATAAACATTTTCCAAACTTAAAGTTCCTTGGTTTGGTTAGAGATTTATAAAAAATAAATGCATTGCATTTTAGAAAGACCTGTGAAAGAAATTACTCTATGAAATTATTTGGCCAGGCCTGTGTTTAAATCATCCAACAGCAACAGCCAATGGTTATTGTTCTGGACTATATACTGTCAAGTTTGCTAAAATCTCCAAACATCATTTATATGATATGAACTGATAGCTTTCAATATTAATGGAATATCTTAATGCCCTTGAAATAATTTGTTTCAGATATTTTAGTCTGTCATACATAATATAGAATACATGTGCTAATTGTGGGTGATGACTGTTTCAATCAGAATTACGAAGAAACTTTCACATGCACTGTTCTTAACGTCTTGCAATGTTTGTCTGACTTTTTATATTTCAACTTTTAAATTTTCTCAGGTTTTTTGAAGTTAGGATACTTCTGATAATGCCTTCTTTTAAATTGAATTTCTTTGGTACATTAGTCTAGGAAGGGTATCTATGTTATGGCACTTATGCTAACATTTTCCATGTGATCAAAGCTGTCTTTCATGATCATTTTCTATGGCCTAGTCTTTGCCTGAAGAATTACAACTTTGTTATTTCTTGTGGTACTGGTACACCTGACAGATTCTAGTACCCTGCTGAGTTAATATCCCAGGCCTTAACAGTGTGTTAATTTCAACAAAATCTGAACTTCTGAGGGATGAGGAGGATGAGAGACCTGCTCAGTCAGCCTTAACTTTATGCCTTGGTTTTGATGGTAGCTGATGAAAGTTTTCTGTGTGCGCTCCAATTGCATTCCCTGTGTCAATGATAGCTGTCTTGACTCATAGAGGACTCTGTGGGGGCAGCTTAGCGGGCTGTGATAGTAGTAAGAAGCGCTCTAGAAAGGACACAGCCGTAGAAAAGGAAAATTAGCTCCTTTGTCTGACTTCCCTGTGGTTGATCATGGGGAGGCAGAGATCTAACAGACTGCCTTCTGTTGCTGGGTTGTGTAGATAATCGATAGATGCAGTCTGTAGTAGTCCTTGGTCACAATGTCAATGTTGACTAGCCTTGAGAGTTCTTTGACAAGAGAAGTCTGAACTGAAGTGAGCTCATCTTTTTCCTCTTCCAGTTTGCGTTGCTAGTACCTGATGCTTTTATGCTATTGCCCCACATTCCTGGGGAACATAGGGTTCCTCTGAGTTTGATATTGCTTACCTTGTTTTCTGTTGATTTGTCAGTCATCCTTATTGTGTGTTCCTGTTTGCAGTCTCTTATACTTAATCTTGTCCTCTGTCTGGCAGCTTTTTCTTATCTGGCTAACTCCCGTGTGCAGCTGTGCCCATCACTGTATGCCCCTTTGGCATTCACATTGTTCACATACTTAGGTAAAACGCTTACATATTATATTTGGCTATGCCATTGTGGTACTACAGAATACTTAAGTAACATTGTTGCTAAACAATAGTTTCGTATGCTTATATGCAACATTCTAATATTAATTTTACCCTGATTAGTACATTTATTATTTGCAAGTGTCACGAGCCTGTGTTTTGACTATGGTATAGGCCATGCTTGCCTGTTAAATAAGTTTTGGGTACTAAATCTGTTAGGATGTAAGAGAAAGGAATGAAGCTTGCATATGATGGTTGTATGATTTTGGAAACCTTTTGGAAAGTTTGCTAAGCTCATTTTCTGAAAGACATACCTGCAGATAATTTAAACCCAGCCTAATGTCTGTCTTTGAATTTCTGAGGTGTTTGAGCAGAAGCAGAAATATTTGGTTTAGGATTTAGCACACTGTTCTGCAGTTGAGATGTTCCTGTAGCCAAGTAATACTAAACTGTATTGTATGAATCCCAAATGCTCCATGCACTTGATGTAGAAAAGTTGGTATTGTAGTTATTTCACTTGTTTGGAGTTCAGTTTTTACAGGATTAGCAAGGGAACCGATGAGGCATAGCTTGTGTCAATTGCTACTGTTATCTATCATGTCTTCCTCTCCTCTTCTGCATCCTGTAGTTCCAGTACCTCCTGTAGTAAGATACAGGATAAAAGTGGTCTTCCTTTAATTTCTGATACTAGAGCCATTTCTAGCTTACCTTTTTTCCCCTCTCATTTACTTCTTGTTGTATAGTAGTGACAGTCGTCAGTTTTTATATAAGGTTGCTTTTTTTATTCTCTGCAGCTGTGTTGGATCTCTGAAACAGCTGAATAATTGCTGTCTGCTTGGATGGAGAGTTCAAGCTATGCACCAGAGTTGTATGTGCTCTCAATCCAGCCTCTACTCATGTAGCGTGGTACCCTCTTATGCCCTTGACCTTGATCTAGTTACCTGATTCCCCCACTGAACTATTCCTCTATATACTTTCAGTGTACTCTCCTACCATGCCTGGAAATGATGCATACCTTTTAACACTTATTTTGTCAGGTTTAAAAATTAAACTACTTCTGGGTTCTGTGCCACCTCTTGACTGGCAGTGGGTGAAGGCATATAAGCCAGAGCCTCCCTGAAGCATATGCAGAGACAACAGAATCACCTAAAAAAGCATGGATTTGTTTATTTCCTCCTTCCCATCGCCTCTCGTTGCTTTTCCCTTCCCCACTAGAACAATAAAATTACAGTTCATTTGAGGAAGGAGAAGAATGTCAGCATCACGCTGTAAGGTTAATGAAGTCTTAGACTTTGTATTGCCTGTGGGAAGAGGGCTTAACGTATATCCAGAGGGACAAATGGACTTTTTAGTAAGCAAGAAAAGCACCTGCAACAAGCATCTATAATGGTTTTACTGTATTTCATTTGAAGATAGATCAGAGGTATAATGTGCCATTTTGATACTGCCGGTCACCGTTGTATCAATGGAGAATGTACAACTTTTAATAGAGGTAGAATGGTTCACACTTCCCTTTGTCAGGATCAGAGCAAAACATATCTGAGCTGCTTCAGGTGGTCTTATCAATTGGCCTTTTAATGACAAGCATGCTTGTATTGCTATAGCTAATCTAAGTGGTGTGCTGGCACTTGATTCTAAATACTTGACCCATACATTTTTTATTAATTGAAGAATTAAAAATTTTCCTGAACTTTCCAGCTGTAAGGGTTTGATTTTTCAATGTTATCACACACAGCATAATTAGATGGTTGTGCTGCCAGTCAGAGACACCCTGACAGGCTAGAGAAAGGGCTCAACAGGAATCTCATGAAGTTCAATGAAGGGAAATACTAAGTCCTCTCCCTAAGGAGCAATTACCCCATACACCAGTACAGGCTGGGGGATGACTGGCTGGAAAGTAGCTTTGCAGGAAGGGCCCTGGGTGACCCGGTAGACACCAAGTTGAACATGAGCCAACAGCACGTGCTTGTTGCAATGTAGGCCAACAGTGTCCTCAGCTGCATTAGGAAAAGCCTTCTCAGCAGGTCAAGGGAGGCAGGTAATCCTCCCCCTCTGCTCGGGACTGGTTAGACACATCCGGAGTGCTGGATCCAGTTCTAGGCTCTCCAGAACAAAAGAGACATGGACAAACTGGAATGAGTCCAGTGAAGTACCACAAAGATGATTAAGGACTTCAAGAGTTTTATGTATCAGGAGAGGCTGAGAGCTGGGACTTTTCAACATGGAGAAAAGACATTTCAGGGGGAACTCCCAGTGTGCAAAAATACCTGATAGGAATGGTAAAGAAGATGGAGCCAGGCTTTTCTCAGTGCTGCCCAGTGACAGGACAAGAGGCAGTGGGTGCAGACTTAAAATTCTTCTTGAACATACAAGAAAAAGTTGGGGTTTTTTTTAATGTGAGAGTGATCAAAGAGTTCCGCAGTTTGGCTGGAGAAGCTGTGCAGTCTCCATCCTTGAAGATATTCAAAACACAATTGGATATGTTTGGGAAATAGCTGCTCTATCTGACTGAGCTGGGGCATTGATCTAGATGATCTCTAGAAGTCCTTCCCAACCTCAGTGGTTTTGTGGCTGTCTAAGCTGGGCAAATTTAAACCATTGAATTGGAAGTGTCAGTGCTACAATTACAGGCTGGGGGAGGAGGGAAATCTTAGTTTTGGTGTGCCATTTTTTACTGTGTATGTAATTATAGTGCTAATAATTATCTGTTTCCAAGAAAAAGACTAGTGGCAAATGTGTTGCTCTTTAGAAAAATTAAATTATAAAAAGAATTACAAAGCCTGCAATATTTATTAAGAAAATTGGCTTTGTGCAAAGGAAGTTTTTCACAGTCCCTATAGCAATCTGCTGAAATCTGGAGAAGTTTGATGCCTCCATATATGTGCCCTGACCTGCACAGGGCACATATGTGGCCTGTTAGCTGCAAAATTTTTCTGAGCTTATGCTTTTAACAAACAAATGCTGTAGTCAGTCATGAGTTAAATGAAAGCTGAATCCAGCTTTGCTTTTCCATTGAATACAAAGTTAAAACACAGACAACCTTACGCAGAACTTCATCAAGGTTGCAGAATGAGCCATTTACATGTTAAGGTGTGACAGAATGATGTAGCGTCAGTGATTGAAACAGGTAGTTCAAAGCTAGGATTGAATGTATGAGATAGGTGGCACTTTCATAACATTCTGGAAAATTGGGTCCACATTTTCATGCTAGGCAGTAAAAGTAATGTGCTTTTTTGATTAATTTGGCAATAATTTCTCTGTACCTCTCTTCCAGCTTGTGGAATGGAAAAGATAATGCTGTCTGTTCTCACTAGATTAAGCGATGGTTGTGAACAAAAATGCATTAATATCTGTAAGGTGCTTAGCTAATTTACTGAGAGCCCAGGAGTACATGAATAATTTTGTATTCAGCCCAACATTTGTGAAGTAAATCAGACAGCAGACCATATGTTGAATAGATAGGACAGAAAGAGAGATCTAATAACCACTTCAGAAGTAAAGGATGTATCACTTTTGCATGACAGAAGGGAACAAAGTAATGTTTGTGGTGATACCGGTGAAACATCCAAATAACTTTAAATGCAGGGTCTGTGTATAATAGATACAGTTTAACTGCTATTCTTATGTTTGGTTGTTGGGTTTTTGTGCCATCTCTCATCTAAAGACAAGTTGCATCATGGGTTTTGGTCTTTGAAAAAAGAATTTATCAGATCTTTTAAGAATGTGTTTCTGCACTGGTATTTTGAACTTTAAAATTACCCTTTTCCATGTGCCCTGGGTTTGTTGCTTTAGTACTTTTTTGAGCAGTGTTTGTATTGCAGGTTTAAAATCACTTGCTTTTGTTACCACTTACTTGTTCTGAAGTTGCTTAAGGCTTGATGTGTAGTGATTTGGGTTTGGGTTTTCTGTTTGGAGGTTTTTTTGACATGTTGGACAAGATGAACCTGCAGTAACATTGCTTAAAAAGAACAACAGCTCGACATTATTTAATTGCTGCATGTGGTTGGCTGTTTATGTCTTGGTATACATGTATAGTAAAGCATTTTAAACATAAAAGGAAAAAATGAAGTGAAAGCAATGAATTACTGTGATATGAATCTATGGTTTTATTTTGCAGTCCTTGTGTTTCACACTGTGTAATAGGCTTTCCTGCTGTGTGCTTGTGTATTTTTTTCTCTGTATTCCACATTATTAAATCATGTTGAGAGCTTTACAGAGCTAAATGTCTGTCCTTTTGGAGTAATACAAACTGTTTTGATGTGTAAACCACTTAGAAAGCAAGCTGAGCTTTTTTAAGGGAAGAATTCTTAATGTGATTTGTAGTGTTAATTTGTTTTGAGATTTGAAGTGCATTTGAAGTAGAACTCACCGATGCCTTTGCATTTTTTAACAACTTGAGTTGGAACAAAATAAAATTAAATTGTATTAAATTCTTATCTTTATTATTTCAGTGGTCGAACTGGAAAAATTCGAGTGCAGTCCCTGAAAATTGGCCTGATGTCTCTTTCTAAGGGTCTTCTGGAAGAAAAATACAGATGTAAGGAAGAATGTATTTTATAAAATGTTTACTTTATATAATTAAGTCATGCACTATGACAAGACACATTGTAGCAAAATTCATAGTAAAACATTTCTCATGCCTCTGTAGCAAGGCAGTTTTCTTGTAAGTAAAATAGAATTGTTGTTTTCAGTATCATAAGTGAAAGTAGGATTTATATCCTGACTGGAAAGTACTGATGTCAATTATGCATTGCTTAATGCGTGTTATTGCTCTCTCCAAAAGCAAGGAGAATGTAACCCTGTGGAAGCTAGAGAAGTCTCTTTGACTGATTCGGCTGTCTTTTGTGCGTATGTATGTTTTGTTGAGGGAAAAATCAAGCAAGTCAGTGTTGATTGGAAGAGGTGAACGTGTCTGATAAAGCAAGGAAATACATCAAAATCCAGCAGTTGTATTTTGTGATCTATGAGAATGATGATCTGAACTCTGAAAGTAGTTTTCCAGTATACATGCGTTCTACCAGAATTGCGCCACGAAAGTTTATACTATGTTGATTTAAGTAATTTTGCAAGCTTGAGAAATCCTGAGTAGTCTAAAAATATTTCACAAAAATAATTGCAGGAGCTGAAGAGAATTCACATTGTGGCAAACACCCCTGACAATCACAGAACAAGAGATTGAACACTATGTAGGAGCACCCTAGATGGACAGTTACATCTTATCCACATAATCTTAAAATTGCTGTTCTTTGCAGTAGTTACTTGACACGTTATGTAAACACATATAAAATATATAGAGACTGTGATTGCCCTGTACCATTGGAGCTCTGCAACAATTTCAGCTTTCCTTAAAAGTATTTGTAGGTAATCTTGTAATTTTAACTGTTAACATTGAGCGGAAGTACAGGTGCCGTATACATAAGATCATGTTTTGGCCATCTGATTGGCATACTGAGCCTTTGGGGTTTTTAGTTTCTTTACATCATTTGACATATCTGTGAATAAATCCATAATTAAAAGATCTTGGCAGGAATACCTTTGTTCAGTAATGACAATCCAGGGGGTAATCTGCCATTTGGTGGGAATTAAAAGGTTTTCATAAGGTACAGGAGTGAGGTTGTGGATTACAGAATGATAACATGCAAAAAGACGGCTCAAAAAAACTCACCCAAACCTGTGAATAAACTTGGTAAATTGCTATCGGTAATGAATTAATATACTTACAGTCACTGAATACAGGTACTGAAGCAGAACAAAGAGATTACGAGGTCAGATTCATTTTTCTGTTGTTGCTTTCTGTCTAGTCATAAAATAAAAATGGTGGCTGCGGTTTTGTGTAATCTGTGTTAACACAGGGGGTTTTTTTCCTGAAGATTGCTGTAACAAGTCCTAAAAAACTGTGCACAAAAATTCTCAGGAGCCTTTTTTACCAAGTGATCATAACTTCCACCTGAAATACATCTGAAATTGAAAGGGTTTGTCATCTTCTGAAAGCAGAGGATTAATAGTCAGATAGAGCATCCTTTTTTTTGTTGTAACTTTTGATCAGGGGGCCAGGCTTTGATCAGAAAGAAATTTTGCTAAAGGAGAAAGGAAGTATGGTGTCAGGTACTGGGTGGTGGCTTTGCAGTTAGCATTTTAGGGTCCTCTGGCACAAGCTGTGTCACAGACTGATCTTTGGTGTGAACTCTCTTGCTTCTTTTGATTTTGTCACACCCTACTACTGATCTACTGTTGAGAGAAATCTTCTCATATCATAGAATCAGTCAGGTTGGCGAAGACCTTTAAGATCAAGTCCAACCATTTTAGATCTCAAAGAGAAAGCTATAATGGAAATGATAAGTGTTTTCAAAAAATAAGTCTCTTGGAAGGAAGAGCAATATCCCCAGATATGGGTGCTTAATACAAATTTTAGTCACTCAATTTTAGTGGTCTCAAATGTTCTAGGGAGGTCAAAGTGAATCATATCAGCGTTTGCAACAGAAAAAAATTTGTCACAGCAGGGTTTATGCCTAGTCATGCAATCAGTAGACAAATGATGTCTCAGAGTGTGAATTTCCTAAGGGACAGCAAGAATTCTGTTCTTCCCTCCCTTTTCTTCAGCTTTAGAGGTAGAGAGATGTCATATCACTGTGTAATAACTGGGAATAAATTTGTGTGCATTTTGCTCTTACCTGGACTCATTTTTAATCAAAGCCCAGACTGGCAGCAGAAACAGAAAACACATCTGGAGTTTTATTTAGTGTATTTAGTGTATAGATTTGTAGATTTCTGGGTCATATAATTTACTTCACTAAAAATGTAGGATTTGGAATGAAAGAGGGCTAGTTCAAGTAGCCAGATCTCAGCTGTAAAGCAGTTCAGTTTTCAAGTGATGTAAAACATCTTTGGAATGTAATTTTTTTACTGTTACATTTATGTTCCTAATTTTCAAACCATTTGGAACTAACACCGTGATAGTTAAAAAACAAGAATGTGGATCCTGTTGTTTAACAATGCAATATAACATGCGTGCGTGGACATTTCACTGCTATCTTAATACCATTTTTGAAGGAATGTAATAAATTTTTTAACATTTTCAAGTATCCCCTTCTATACCAGCCAGTCAGTATATTTTTACAGGTTTTTGCAGTTTAAATCCCATTGGCTGTCATCCTCAAAATACAAGTGTGAGGCTGAATTTAAGATTTACTGATTATTTTTACTTTTTTCTTGCTTCTGTGTTTTTCCTATGGCTCAGGTCTGAATAAACTTTTCTTTCACTTCCCCAATCATTCTTTTTGCCCTTTTGGTAGAGTCCCATGTACAGTTTAACATTTATATGAATGTATTTTTTGTGTAAACTTGTATACGTATGTACATATTAACAAACTCCATTTATGAGTTTGTGGCTTCTAATGTTGGTGGTGGGTGATGTATGAGGTCCCTTTTTCCACTGGCATGAGTATGTTTGGGGGCTCCCTGTCAGAGGTAAAATGAGCCTCTTTCTGTATGTTTGCCACTTGAAAGCTGCTTTCACCATGCCTTCTTGGCCAGGGAATATCTTGTGGGGTAATTTAAGGAGATAGGACAGAAAGCAAAAATATTTCAGCTTTCCAATGCCTTTAGCCTAGGAGCTTCTGCTCCTGTGTGTCACATCAAAGGCATTGAGGGTTATTGGAAAAGAGAATAGCATCTATGAGCTCCTTTGCGTTTGGACACTCACTAGTTATGGCACCCGCTGCCAGTGTTAAATTTTGTTTTTTAAGTGAAGTGTTTTGGTGGAGTTTGAGCTCTTCAAAGGTATTTGATTTCCTACTTGGATCAACCCTAGCTAATCACTTTCCCTATTTCCTCTCCTGCCATGTAATTTTTGACTTCTTTTACTACCTCCCCAATCAACCCAAATTTTAGGGCTTAGGAAATGATTTCATCTTTTTCCCAGCTAAAGCAGTTAATGAGTTGTTTTTCTTTTAGTGCCTGTTTCTGCTGTAGACTGATGCAAACAGAAAAAATGAAACAGGCTTTTATTTTTTTCTTTTCCTATCAGGTTTTTCAAACTAACACTTAGAAACAGGAAAACTATCCCAGCAGCAGCTGAAGAAGCTAGCCAGGACCTGGTTTGCCAGATGATCCTGCAGCCATGCAGTACTTGTTCTGTCACTGCTGTTTTCTGCGGGGCTTTTTTTCTCATTACTGAGCACTGAAGATGCTGTAGCATTGTTTGACTAGTCAAGAAAAGAAACCTAATTCAGTCATCTGGATTTCTCTTTTGTGAAAATCCGATCTTCTGCCTCAGCCTCCTTTGTCAAGATAAAAAGTATGACCAGACTTCCTGAAGCACACTGGCAAAGCTTGACAGTTGCTCCAAATGAAAGGCAAACCAATTTACACAGTACAATAAAAGAGTTTCTCTTGAGTGTTTCTGAACAAAGCTTTGTTTTTCAATCAGAAGTGCAGTCAGACTGAATTTTCAACTTTCATTTATTTCTAATCTAGTAATGGTTATTATGGCAGGAAACAGTAGAGAAAAAGTAGGGGAATAGTATCATTTTCTTTTTTTTTTCTTTAAGATTACTTAGAGCTTTAATCCAAGCCAGCCAATGAATGCAATGGTATATATGGAAATTAAATAGAGCCGGTGCCTCTTGTCGGTGTTGCAGATCTCTTCAAGGAGGTGGCAGGCCCCACAGAAATGTGTGACCAGAGGCAGCTGGGCCTGCTGCTTCACGATGCTATCCAGATCCCACGGCAGCTTGGGGAAGTGGCGGCCTTTGGTGGCAGCAACATTGAACCCAGCGTACGCAGCTGCTTCCAACAGGTAAGATAACAAAGACCTTAATGTAAAAAAAAAAAACCAAAAACCCTCTCCCTGAAGTCTTAAGATTCATTTTCACATGCTGTAAAAATAAGAGATTAATTTAAAAATGTCCACTGCGTTTTTGAACAGAAATAAATATGCTCCTGCAACTAAATGTAGGAAGTTATTGTGAAAATGCCACTGTTAAGATGGTTTATGGTTTAGGAGAGGATCAAACAAATTACGTTTAGCAAAAACATGCATAAATCTTTGTGAGTTTGACAATATTGGCTGCTCTAAAAGCTGTTAAAAAACTTTGTAACAGGCAATTATCCTTCTTTGCATCATTCAAAGCAACCTGATATTGTGAGAACAACATGCTTTTCCCTGCTGGAGCAAGACGTGATCTCAGCAGAACAAGAGGATGATGTTGATAGTAATTTTTGTCCTTGTGCATCAGAAAATTATTTAGCATTATTTTACTGACAAAAGAGCTTGTGGTTGCATGAAACTTCATGCATAGTCTTTTATATATTGTGAGCCTTTTATATATTGTGAGCCTTTATGCAGCAAATCAGAGCATGGAATAAAGCTGTCTTAGAGCCTGCTGTTCAGCTCCACACTGCATGCAGGGCGTTAATTAGGCTGCAAGGAGTGTCTGTCTGTTTACAGAAGATGAGAATTAAAAAGGGGATGTAATGGAACGCAACCCAACTCAGACTTTGTCAAGGATACCTAAGGCTCCAACTGTTTCCTAGTGATAACTATACTGCTTGAATGTGTTATTTCCGTGAAAGTGGCTGATTTTGAGTATTGTTAGAAATTATGTATAGATTGAAAATTCACTATGGCATTTATAAAACTACTGAGTTTAATATTTCTGATTTTATTGAATCAAGTACTAAATGCTATAGTGAACTTTTAGAGCATTTTTCTTTTGCTATTCTTTCATAGACATTTCTAAATTTTCAGTGCATTGAAAAATTCAGCTGTACTAACTTTATTTTTTTTCAGAAGTGTTAGATTCACTTCTGAACTCTGAGATGACTGGAAATGAAAGAGTGTTTGTCCAGATAATGAGTAATTTGGTAGATATTTGTGGAAGTTGGTTTCACCAATTAACCATGTAAAACTTCCCCTGAGGTTTTAACATTTCTGCTTCAGAGAATAAGGGATGGTTCTTGATGTATCTATCACTGGCCTCAAGTGGCTCAAGTCATACTGAAATAAATTATTCATTTGCTAGTGGCAGGCTTTTTCTGTCACAGAGGAATGATCTTTGTATCTCTCAAGGATCTGCCTCATCTCCCATGCTGTTCAATTATGGGTGAGGGGCACTGGTAAGGTAGTGTTTAATTGCTTTAAGTGATATTATTATTATACTGATGATAAGGTGGCATCCCTCATGTCACATGAATAGCTCAAGTTCAGTCCCCGGTCATTAAAAGAGCATAGGGAAAGGTTGCAGCTGCATGACAGTTATCTCAGGCTAGTGAAAATGGGTATTTTGCTGCTGGGGAAATCAGTGGGAGATTTGTTTTGGTTTGGGTTGGGTTGGGATTTTTTCATGCCACTCCCTCTTACTAGCAAAATATACTTGAACTAAGAATAGGTTAAGAAGCCTAATGTTGCTTCTTGTCACGTGTTAACATTTAAGAATAACTTTCATTTTAAGTTGTGTTCTCTTACTTCCAGTGAGCTCAGAAAGATGATGTCTGTTCCTATTGCTGACAATATGTCGCAAATGCATTTATGAATATAACACCTTTACAGGCAGCTTCCTCTAGTGGTTGCAACTTAAAGAGAATATGGAAGCATGTTGCTTCTTAAAACAATCATGCTAATACTTTAGCCGTGCTGTATTCTGGCAGTGATTTCCTATAAGTGGCAGATTTCTTTCTCATTATTTATTTATGTACCTGTTTATTCTGGGGGGTTTTAATGTTCTGTCTTGAAAGAATACTGTGGGGTCAAACCACAATAAAAAAATTGCATGAGTCTCCTGGCAATTAGTAGACTTTACTGACTTTTAGCAGTCTGGCATAGATCCTAACTCAAAAGACAACCTGTCTGAACTGCAGAAATCTTTCCCTTTCATGCTCCCTTACTTCTTTCTCAATGCCTTTCCTTTCAAAGATGGCTATACTATGGAGTTCATTACTCCCTTAAATGTGCTTCATCTTTGTTGACATCTGTTTACTCTGTCACAGCCCCATCTGTTTAGTGCTCTATACTCTTACTAACTTGTTTTCTTTATCTGAATTTTGATTGAGGTTTTTTCTTGTATCCTGCAGCTGGTTCTACATTAATGTGGCATGGAAAGTATTGACACAGGTGGTTTGGTTTTGTTTGGATTTTGTTGGGTTTTTTACTTGAGTTTGAAGTAAAATCTGCTTGTACACGTTCTTTGGGTTTGTTGTTATTGTGCTTTCCTTAATTTGAACGTGGGGTTGGGTTTTTTTGTTGTTTTTTTTATTTTTTCTCTCGACAGAACCACAATAAGCCAGAAATAACTGTAAAGCAATTTATAGATTGGATGCGCTTAGAGCCACAGTCTATGGTATGGCTACCAGTTCTACACCGTGTGGCAGCTTCAGAAACAGCAAAACACCAGGCCAAATGTAACATCTGTAAAGAGTGTCCAATTGTTGGCTTTAGGTAAGAGGAGAGGAATTGAGTGCAAAACTTCTCTGAAAATATCCACACTTTTAAGTCTTCCAACAAGTACAATTCTTTCTGTTTGTTTTCCCACCGTTGTCCTGCTTTAAGATGGGATCTGCTACCCATGGTGAGGCCACGGTTTGACATGAGCTATTGCCTTTCTGGCTTCTGCAGTACTGCTGTTAGACACCCAATAGTCCTTTTACTGACCAGTGTGTAGGGCAGGTTGTCATCAGGTATTTTGGCATTAGTGAAACCAATACATAGCAAATGAAGTATAAATGAACCCCATGTGTTCCGTTAGCACAAGCATAAAAGGAGCTGATCAGTAAGAAAAGATGTGTCCTGTCTGCCTGCTCTCCTGCCTAAGGTTTAGGAAACTAACTCATGCCAGGCAATATGAAACACCCTTCAACAGCAATCTTTCCTTGCTTAGCACAAACATTGATATGTTAGTGTGATGAGACTTGCACAGTTCCTGTCTAAAGCATTGCACATAATCAAACTTCCATCTGTTCAAAGGGAGCTGTGAATTCTAAAAAATAAATAACTGATACTAGGGATATTCTCCATGTTCCTGTCCTGAACAGTATGATTTAAATATGAATTATCATCATCAGGCTGGAGACAGTTGGTACCCTTAGTACTGTAACAACTAAAATGCATTTATGAATTGATTACTCCAGTGTATAAAATACTGTTTTTTTAAAACATCACTGTCTTGTTTCTCTGCCATGATCATGTATTTCAGCGCATTATTTAGGAATGATATAAAGCAGACTTTCTTGTCAGTGATTCTGAGAGTTTTCTTTAGATATCGAGGCAGACGAGGTAAGTTTTGTTCTCCATGCTTTCTGTTTCTCCTTTTTTCTGATGTTTGAACTGATAACAACATGAATCCTAAGGACAGGTTCATCTCATCTAGCTTTAGGCATGCAGGCTTTAGCCTGATTTAGCTAGCAACCCTCTTCTTTTACTATAAATATAGATGTGTGAATACTTCCAAAAGTAATTAATCTGTTTCAGCTTTGTTGCCTTTCTTAAGAGGAGATGAAATGCTAAATGTTCCTACTTTTCTTAATGCTTGAGGGCACGTAGGGTGACTAAGGTCCAGGTCAGATATCTTTCAGATGCCTAAGTTGAATCTTGTACATTCTGAAATATTCTGTGTGGAGAAGGAGGACAAAGAGATAGACAAGAAGAAAATGAAAGTCAAAGGAATGGCTAATTTTAAACAATTTCTCCAACATACTTGGAGATCTGCAACAACAGAAGCATCTAGCGCCCTAGCAGAAGGTAGATGTGGCCGTTTAATACACAGGCTCTGAGTAAAGATTATAAACAGTTGTATCAGCATCCTTAAAAGTGAATCTTTACATTTATAGACACACATTCTCTCGCAAAACAAAACATAAAACTCATCTGGGGAAAAATGTGGATCGGTACTGAAAACTGCTCTCAGGAAGCAATTTAATTTAAATTTTAACTTTCAGTAGCTATTCAGTTTGGTTCAGTTAGCTCATTTTAGTTTCATGCAAATGATATAACCTCATCCAGTCAGAACACCCATAATATAAAAAGCAGTGGGCAGAATCCGGAATTGAATTGTTGCTTTAGTCAGCTTTTGTTTTAAAAAAAAAGTCATGTTCCTGGTGGCTATATTTAATACAGAAGAATACTGGATACGTTTGTAATCTTGTTTATACATATCCATGCTCTTAAGAAAAAAAAGGAAATAAATGTAATTTTTAAAACTTATTTTTATGTTATTTTTATAATTCATGAGTTCTCAAAGAGTTTTATTTTCTAAAATTTGTTTAGAATTTCTGAGCATCAAAATGATGTACAAACATTTAAGGTAACTGGTAAATGTAAAAACATATAAAAGTAAATCAGTCTGGTTTATATATGTTTTTTTCTGCGCTACCATCTGAATACGAAAGAGAGGAAAAGAAAAACTAAAGCAATATAGTTTTAAGTGAGTCTGAACCTTAAAATTATGACTTTTCATGTTCCATCTATGAAGCTGATGCCTGTAAGATTTTCTGCTGTAAAGCAATTTGGGCAATAGATGATTGATATTGGCTCTCTGTATGGCTATAGGGGGCAGGAATTTCTCTTAAATACCCAGTGGGATGACCTGCTTAGTGTAAGAAGGTTGTGTGAATTGGACTAAGAGGGCTACAGATTTCCTGTGTCCCATGCAGCTGCTGCAGTGATACTGCTGCCTCTGGGTCTGCAGCTGTGATAAGTTTTGGCTGTGCCATGTCCTGGTCACACACGCAAGCACTCTTGAAGGTGCTCCCTAAACTAATCCCAACAAACTTACTGTGTCCTTGTGTTGCCGCTGCTGAAAAGCAGATGATACCATTTCAGAGAATAATTTGCCTTATTGAGGTTTAGTAACAAGTAAATATTAGGACTAAACTTAGGAAGCTCTAATTGCTTTGTTTAATGTCCCCATAGGTACCGGAGTTTAAAACATTTCAACTATGATGTCTGCCAGAGCTGTTTCTTTTCTGGCCGTACAGCAAAAGGACATAAATTGCATTACCCAATGGTGGAGTATTGTATACCAGTGAGTACCAATTTATTGACTGTTCCTAAGGGGTCGTTTTTGCATTATGTGAAGTCTCAGTATTTTGGTTTTTTTCAGTCTTCTGTCACCTAGATGGTCTGCCAGGTTTTCTTTTTTATGTTTAGTAGGCCCTGTCTTTCTGCTATTCTCTTTGGAAGTTGTCAGGGACTTTGCTAATGGTGCTGATTTCGTGCCGGTAGTGTGTGGATTATGTGGGAATGGGTAGGAATATCCACCTCTGAGAGAATTTGAACTTTACATTTGTTTTGTAAAAGCAAAGCTGGAATATTAAATATAATTGAAGCACTTGTGTACTTGCACGTGCACACGCACTCTATATTGGTATGAACATGTCAGAGGAAAGGGACTCACTTTACTATTGCTATATCATAGTAAAGAATATTTAATATTCTACTAACGTACTTTAGTATTTTTTAAGGTGCGTGATCTTTGTTTTCATGTTCAACATTTGTTTGCTTCATGAAAAACGTGGTTAGAAATATGTCATGTTTCATCCTGCTGAGTAATTACTGTTTACTGGGCTGTTTAAAAATTGGTGTGTAGCTGGGGAAAAAGAAAAAAAAGAAAACAATTGACAGTTTCTAATCAAAAATGGTGTGGGAGGTTTACTAACAAGAGTCCGTTCTACAACACAGTATTTTCCTAATGAAATTTCAGACACGATTTGATACTGATTATTTACTTGCCTCCTTAGCCAATGTAACCCAAACAATGTGAGCATGTCTGCGACATATTTTTCTTAGATTCATTTTTTTTTTCTCCCTGTAAAGTTCTCTCAAACCTTATCTTTAGTTTCTATCATGGTCATGGAGCAGAAATAATATTTTTTATTGCCTATAAGACACAGAAAATTCAGAAATGAAGGTGTAAGGTGTGTCAAAATAGATAATGCTGCCAGTCCACAGAATAAGATACCCTTCCTGTTGCATTAGTCAAATACAGAGATTACATCTGGTATGGGGTATGGTACTATCCCTAGAACAGAATAGCTTATTTCTGATGACTTCTAGGCTTTGTCTAGAAGCAGAAGTTTTGTCTGGAAGCAGAAAATTTGATATCTGAGAGAAATTTTCAGTTCTTGTTAAACATGTTCACATTATGTAGCTGTGAGCCATTTAATTTACAATATTGTCATTCATACAGAAAAATATGTTCTGGAAATGGCTGGAATCCCCTCTGTCCCTGGGACTAGGAGCAGCTTGTATTATAATGAAAATTTCTGTTACTGCTGCAAAAAGAATATAGTTTTAAAGGAATATTAAGTGCAAGATAAGGTGACCTAAGTCAAAAGTCCCTTCTTTCCATGAAATATGGGAAGAACGAGGTGAATCCACTATGGAATACTAAAAAGAATAAGATGACATCCTTGATTAAAGTGAGTGAAGAAAGGCAAATATATAGGAGGTAAAGGAAGGAAATTGAGGCAGTTTAAAGTAGAGCAGAATAAGTGATGGCATATAATTTAGGTGACACATAAAATTAAAGGTCCAGAGGTCCAGCACTGAACCCTATTAATTTGGAAGCTGAATATGGGAGTTTATGAGAATTTTTCTAGGGTCCTGCTGGAAGTATGCTCTGCTAGCTCCTTATATGCCTGTTAAACTTCTCTAGTCAATACCTATGTGCAATCCATTTTAACAAATCTCATTTGAATTATGTTCGGAATAAAGAATTTATTTCACAGAAAGAATCCATTGTTTTTTGTTATCACAATTTGTAATAATATTCTACATTTGGTCTACTTATTTGTTGCTAAATCTCTCTACATATTGAACTCATTTAATGCAAGATAATATTCAAGAATTCCAGTGAGTTGCTAGAATAGCTTATGTTTAAATGCATTAATGCCCAAAAAATAGCAAGAGAGCTGGGTCTGTGAAGAACAACCAAAATAAAATAAAAAAAGAATGTACCAAAAGTCAATGAATTGTTCCCTAGAATCCATTATATTACAGTGCAGACACCCGGAATAGGAAGAATGCTCTCTTTTCAACCAAATTAAAGGCTGTTGGTGTTAAAAATGTTACTTTTGTGGTTAATGTTGCAAAGCAGAGTACAAATGCATGTGCTCATCAAACTACATTGATAAAATCTAGTTTCTCTTTCATACTGTTTCTATATATTAATGCATTAATAACAAGAATACTAGCAATAATTAGAGAAGGAAGATGCATCCCTGGTTAATAAAGCTGTCATTTAGAACTGGAGCTTAGTCACAGATGGAGGGAAATAGTTTTAATTGTCTTCAGGTAAGCATTTCAGTCTTAGTGTATAAAGGGATTTCTCAGAAGCTTAGTTACTTCTACTTAAATTTGAATTTATTTGAAGGAGTCTGGTTTTAAAATTAGATTTGTAAGGGGACAATTCTGCGTTTTAATGAGTTTAACGATAATTGCATCAGGTGAGAATTGCTTCATAATTTCAAAATGGGACTATTTGCACCAGATATATGTGCAGTTATTACATCCTAATCTGTAATGCCATTTAATATTCATCCTAGCTTGCAGTTTAATTTTCTTGATGCTGGAACTGCAGAAATTCAGTTATAAATTTTTTTGCCCCCCATTCAGGACTTAGAGATGGGTGAGGTAATGAACTGAAAACATTGCTATCTCTAAGTAGTAGAAGTGCAAAGTCATTGTAGTTATTTGTAAGGGTTTTTTTCACCTTTATATACTCCTTCTCTGAAAAGAAGGAGAAAAAAGATTTTTAATAGAGAATTTTCAAAAGATGTGTGTAAAATTTTTGAAAGGTTTTCCTAGCATCTAATTCAGGAGTACTGTTACATAAGTACCTGCATGATTTATTTTTAGCTTTTTTGGAATGAAAATTCTCTCCGTTCTCTCAGTAGTCACACTTGTGTTATGTCAGTGTGGCTTTCTGTACCAATGGTCCTTTGAATTTTAGATGGAAATAGTTATTGCACCAGGTTTTTTTCTCCAAACTGTTTCCACTTCACAACTCCTATATTCCACAGTAAAACTATAAATGCAGCTTTTCTGAGGTAATGTACAAATATCAAATCAGCAGTTCTGAAAACTTTATCATCATGAGTATTCTTACTTCCTGACCTCAGTATGAGTATAATCAATTTTTGTAGTTCTGTACCACTGCACTCACCTGGCCCAGCTCCTTATTTTGGGAACTGTATTTTTGTAGCCTTTCTATACAAAATGATGGCAGCAAAGGTAGCCCCTTCATCTTCCAGATGATCAGAATTTTATTTCCCTGAAAGAGCTCAGAATGTGAGAGGCAAAACATCAGAAATTATTTTTTGAATGATAGTTCACCCTAGACTGAAAATTTCTTTTCAGGCACAATTAAGCTTATCTGCAATAGTGTCTGTTAAGGCTTTTCCTCTAGGTAAGTCATCTGAAAATTTAATTGCTACTGACATCCAGAGAAGACGAATACATTCCTGAACATTAAGCGGCCTCAGTGTTTTATAAGAAACAAACTGACGTAAGTCTGTAGTTTCATCTTGACATGCTTATCAATGCACCAAGCATGTCGCTTCACTGTTATCAAAATGAGATTGTTCTGTGGGGAAGATGAAAGAATGTAGCAGGGATGGTTGAATCCTGCTATTTTGCATGAGGAACATTGCTTCTAGCTGTGGAGTTCATAGATTACCGCCTTTGCCTTGGGAAGAATAGCTATGTTGTCAGGGTAGTCTTTGATATATAGCAGCTGGGCAACGTGCTTTCCTCTGTCTCATTCTTATGGTTGCTCAGATAGCTGGCTTATGTGATCTGCTACCCTTTTGCAACTTAATTTGTTAAATTCTGAGATAAATTAGTTACTGTTGAAATTACAGCTTGGTTTCATTGCAGAAAATTAAAATGGACACACAATTTATAATCAATCTCTCCTCTTGGTGAGAAGTTGCTGTGAAATGCCCCTATTTGAAAGTGGTCACAGAAGGATAATCTTCACAATGTTACACAGTGCAAACATCACTGATGTGGCAGTGACAGCCATAAATACAGTTGTTACATCTTTTATAACCTGGTTTTTGTGGTGTACTCTCTCATGCCTCTAATTGAGGGATGTGAGATGCTTTGTTTTATGAGAATGAATGTATGCACTTAAACACATATTTAAATTATTGGTGAACTGCATTTTTAAGCATCAATTGAAAACAAAAAATAAAATTGGAGGAATGATGTATCTTTCTCTTTACATCTTACACTGCAGAGTTTGCCAGCCTCCATATGGTACCTAGCTGACTGACATCTGCTTTAAGATGCAGCTGTCATCATAGCTGAGCATATCGTAGCTCTTACTCAGCATGGATCTAAGAATTTTGTTTTCCATCAAGAACAGTCGAGCTTATGGTACAAATTATACCAAATGTGATGGATAAATAAAATGTCAAGAAATAAAAATATGGAGATGTAAAAAGGGGGTTGGTTTGTTTGTTAAACTTCAAACCTTAAGATTTACCAATGCATTTGAAGAGTATCAAATTCAGATATCTCTATTAGAGCTTCTGTTAAAGAATAAACTAAAGCCCTTTTAAATGACATCGATATAATTTCTATTTCTATACTCATGTGTATTAGAACTGCTCTTTGTTTTTATGTTAGACGTGGCACAAGAAATGTAATTAGGAGAATGATGACTTAAATGGAGAGTAGTCTTTTTACATAGGTAGGTGCAGTGAAAGGAATGGGAAGTTGTTTGGTCTTTCATTATCACTTCTTATTTTTTCTTTGAAAAAAAGATTATAGTGAAAAATAAATACAAGTAAAGGTATGATAAATATTGTATATTCTTTATTCACATATGGTTTTATATGTTTATTATAATTTTTATATTAAATATGAGTTAATTTAGAACTCTCTAGCTAGTTTATTGCATTCTTGGTGGTGCTTTTTCCCAACAAAGATTTGTTCTAATATATCAAAAATGTATGCCAACTGGGGGTTTTTAACTTACGTATAAAAACCATGCCTCAGCATTTTGTTTTTTCCACTGCTTTCCATGTAAATCCCAGTTTCTTAAATTTGTATTGGTTTAGAAGGAATTTTATCTGGTTTTAGTTTTTGACTTATGATTCCATTTATGCCTGGCTAGTATATTGAAGAGTGCTAATGCCGGTTTGTCAGTTGTTACAGATTTTCACCTTGAGACCTTCTACTACGGATGTTTTTTTAGTTATTTATGTGTGCCAGCCATGGATCTTAGTTATTCCTTCCTGAACTTTGTCTTGTTCTAGGGACTGATGATTTAAATCAAGTTTGAAAGCATGGTCTTTTGGCTGAAATTTTCAGTGAAGGAAAGGGGTTTTTTTATTTGCTTTTGAAGTAGTTCTTGAACTATGGTGGTATTTGTGCTATTGATTTGTGTTGAAATAGTCAAGGTGTCATGATATAAGAAAGTGTACAAGCTACCTGTTGGTTTTAATTTAGTGGGTAGGTAGATTCTACACAACAATGCCTGAATATTCATTTTTGAAAGTAAAATGTTGTAGTACATCTCTCTTGGCATAATTTTGGATTTGATTATGTAGTGTGGTTATATGAAAAAAAAAAAAATTAGACTAAATACTTCCAGGAGTTGCATCTTAGTTGCATGTAAATTAAAATAGTTCTTCCAAGTCTGCTCAAGTATCACTGGTTAATATTTATTGTTGTAAGTCAGTGCAAATTCATATTAGTCTTTCCAAGGAACTGGGTCAGGCTGTCATACCAAATAAAGAATACACCAAAGAAAAAGTTTGGCAGCTCACTAGACATTTATTTCTATAATTTGTAGGTACTAAAACTTTCATTCCTTGGCCTTGGGACAGAGTTCCATCTGCTGAAGTTACTGTTGCATGAGAACAAGCAGCCCTTTGGGCTGCCTCAAGTTCCTTGTTTCGACAATGCAGTGACTGGAGCAGATGCTTTCTGAGAATGATTATGTGAGCCCTCCCTGAGTTCACCTGTATTAAAATTTGGGGGTTCAAACACATCATAGTCCCAAATTTTCTCAGTGTTTTTGTCTTGTTAAAGCCTCATGTAAGAAGTTCTTACCAACATCGGTTTGATTATCTGCTATTTTTATAGCTCTCTGATCTGCGTAATGTAGTTTGTAACTGCATACATTATACATACATTAAAATATGTAGGTGAATAGGGAAGCATTTTTATGTTTTGCCAATGAGAATATAATTGGAGAATAGTTTGCCTGCCCTGCTTCTAGGCCTCTTTGTAGTATGTAATGGAAAAAAATTACAAAAATGAAGTCTTTCATGCTGTTTTCCCTATGGATACCCATCCGCTTTAGCATCCTTTTTGTAAACAGGCTTCTCCCAAAGCAGAGGGTAAAGAGGTACAATCTGTAGTTTGTTACAGGGTTTGGGCTGGAAATCTGTAGAAGCCATTGCATATCTTCAGCCAAAGCAGGAGGTGAATAGCAACTTTACTGCAGTTGCAAGAGGAAACGCTTAATAGCAACTGCTACATGTGATGGGGACCATTCTGTTTAAATACTCAGTACAGTCTGTAAGCACATAAACTTTAAAGGCATACCATATATTATTGTTCCTTCCTGCAGATCTCTTTATTGCCATTTTCACCTTGTATTTCACCTTGTTCTGCATGTTTTGCTTATATCCCTGCTTTTGTAGCAGAAGTTAACTGAATAGTATTACCAAAGCAGTGCTGCCATTATTGCAGCCGTTATTCCCAGTTAAATTGATTTTTAAAGCAGTTGCAGTGATTTTAGTTCTGTTCTAAGGAAGAGAAATTCATGGGTAAAGGGAGGGGATGGGACTAAGTGCTCAGTTTTGCAAGAGGCTGTATCAGTGTGGATCTGTAAAAGAGCTGTTGGGTTTTTGGGTGGTTTTTGGTTGTGGTGGTGGTTTGGTTTTGTTTGTTTGCTTTTTGTTTGGGCTTTTTTTGTTTGGTTGGTTTTGATTTTTTAAACCAAGCCATTACTGTTAGCTGGGGTTTTTTTTCAACAGAGCCATTAACAAGTTTTCCTGTCAGTGGGGTGAGTCACAAGCTTCATGTATATGAGTAATTTGTCAAGATTGCTTTCAATGGCTAAGAGTATCCCCTTGTCTTTTTTCTGAAAATATGATTTTTTTTGTGTTGTGTAAGTCTGGTTATAAATATTTAGCTTAAGACTTGAACCCGTTTCATTTTTTTCTCTAATTCATAAAGTAATTGGTAATTCCAATATATTTATCAGAATTTGAAGCCTCACCATTTTCTGGTAGAAGAGAATTTGTAAATGCATTATTATTACTATTTTACCATTTTTCAGGACACTACATGGCAGGGGGTTTGGAACTAGGTGATCTTTAAGGTCTTTTTCAATCCAAACCATTCTGTGATTCTATGAATTTTAACATCATTAACATTTTGAAGATTTTTATTGTATCCTTTTTCAGGACAGTAGCTCATTAGTATATCAATGCTGTTTAGCAATGTTAATTTCTTTTAACTTTTTAAGACAACATCTGGGGAAGATGTACGGGACTTCACAAAGGTGCTGAAGAATAAGTTCCGGTCAAAGAAGTATTTTGCAAAGCATCCCCGACTTGGGTACCTGCCTGTGCAAACAGTATTGGAGGGTGACAACCTGGAGACGTAAGCTTGATTATAGAGTAATTGCTTCTGGGGTCACTGGCTTATTTAATTGAAAACAAAAAAATGAAACCCAAGAAATAATCAAGAGCAGTTGTAGAGCTTTGTGCTGTATTATTTTCTACTAATTGCTTTGCATTATTTGCGGATCTTCCCTGTTTTTTAAAAAGTAAAATGTTTTATACTTTGGTTTTTGCAGTCATTTTATCATAAAGCCATGGACTTTAGCAGGTAACGTTAGACTGGGCTGAATGGCTGTTTTACAGAGAATTTTTTGGGGAAACTGGGCTTTTGGAACTTCGCTGCTTATTTGGTTATGTCAATCTCTGAGCTAATTAGGTTCTTACAGGCTTCAGAAGTATAGGTGGCCTAATAAAAGAGAGCACTCTCAGCACCTTCACGGTATTATTTATGGTGCTGGCAGAATTACTGCACTTGATTTACTCATTTGGTAGTTGTCAGCAAAGGACACTCTTAAAAGAGCAAAATTAAGATGTGTTGACACAGTGCTAGAAGTAGTTTCATGGATTGACTCTCCTTGATGTCCTGGAGTCTGCAGTACTACCGTGTTCCCTGAACATACCACTGTTTAGCTAGCAACAGGCAATGTGAAGCTTCAACATATATGCTCTGCTTGCATGCAAAAGCTCAGTGCCATTGTCCACGCTTTGTTTTCATGACTGGAGGACTGTGTATTTTATTTACAATAAGCAAACAAAACCTGTGCATTAGCAGTTTAAGAAACAGGAGGAAGTAGTCTGAAAACTGGCGTTGCTGGTGGCCTTGCTTCTAAGGAAGCAGCACACATCCAAATGTTAAAATGTTACTTAGCAGGGCAGTCTTCGGCTGCCACCAACGTAGGAAAGCAAAGCAGCTTTGTTGTGATGAAAGCTTGCAAATGGTGCCAGAAATTGGAATGTCAAAAATGTAATCACAGGTCAGGATAAAACTCTCTTGGTCCAGTCATGTGGGAAATAAACAGATAAATTGCCAGCATCATGCTGAGGAAACT
Source organism: Psittacus erithacus (assembly GCA_009867235.2). Classification (NCBI taxonomy): domain Eukaryota; kingdom Metazoa; phylum Chordata; class Aves; order Psittaciformes; family Psittacidae; genus Psittacus; species Psittacus erithacus. The sequence goes on along the minus strand of WYDI02008885.1, from coordinate 16,673 downwards.
GCTGGTATTGGTTCTCTCCCCTGCAGGTGGCAAAACTCAGTAATACATCCCTTTAAATGAAAAATAAAGGAAATAAAAAAAATCCTAAATATTTAGTCAAGTGTCAGAATGTAATGTAATATTCATTTATCTCTGATTATTTTTATGCAGAAGGAAAATAAGCACTGATAACTTTGACTTATGGTGGGTATTTTGTTGTTGTTCCACATACACACACACAATTTTTTTATTTGTAAATATATTTTCTAGTTAGTTTAAAATGAAAGCTCTGGTACTTGAGCAGAGTTAAATGAACTCATTGTGGTTTATGAACCAATAACACAAAATATTATTTTTATTTAACAAAAGGAAGTATGTAAGTCGGTCTCCTGTCTCTCCACGACACATGACAGTATCTGTTGCTGTCTCTTTTGGAGGTCTGTTGTTGCTGACTCAAATAGTCTGGGTCGTTTTCTGTTTAAAATATTTTGTGTTTCTCCAGCTGTCTCTTGCTTAAATGGCACTAAAGTTTTGTTTCATAGTTTCTTTCTCTTTTTTCTTTTCTTTTTTTTGGTATTCCTTACAGTCCTATCACTCTCATCAGTATGTGGCCAGAGCAATATGAGTGAGTATGCAGAGACCTCTTTGTCTGAAAGCTTAATATACTGGCTGGTTTTTTTTAGCTGAGTTGCGACTAATCTGATATGCATGAGCTATAGGGCATGGCTGACCCAAAACAATAACCCCCTCGTCAATATTGTGAATTAATTTATTTGTCATCAGTCTAACTCACTTTAAAAATAATGTTGTTTATATCATGAATTGCTTCAGACATGCTCTCTTTTTTTGTTTTTAAACTAGTCCTTCCCAGTCTCCACAGCTATTTCATGATGACACACACTCCAGGATAGAGCAATATGCTACTAGGTAAGAGATGCACAGTTTCTCACCAGTACATTGCATTTGGTGATTGATTCCTGCAGATTTTAATATACCCTACTAGCTAGACATTATTTATTAAAATTTATTTATTATACAATTCTTTGTAATCAGAAGTAAGTAAAATGTTTTTAAATCATTAGCTTCTGAATAAAGTCATAATAAATGTAGAATAGTTGCATTAAATCTATTGTCTGTTATCCAGAATTGAAAATGTTGCAGAATTACATAGGTGACTTATAGGTGTGTTACCATGAACTAGATCTGTTTGAGATGCTTCAAAGCAGAGATGATCTAAATGGCCCTAGTCACTTAGGAGCTGTCCTTACCTTCAGGGGAGGTGTTAGAGCACAGCATCCCACCCCAGGCAAGGTGAGACCAGGTGATCAATACACCTTCATCCTGTGTGTTGCTTTCATTTATCATCTTCCTTCAAACCTGAGGGATATTAATTAACAAATGTACAGATGTGCAAGTTTTCTCCATGCTAAAAGATGACACCAAAATTCCCAATTCTTTAGGGCCTTGCACACTGCTTTCAAAAAGAAGTTTAAAGATGCCTATAATAATGCATAACACACTTGCAAAAATATATGTGAAATTAAGATATCTTTATAGTAAAGGAAATAGCTCTGTTTGGTGCAGTTAAATATGTGTGCACATCTTTGAGTGTTCCTAGATTTCTGTGTATGTGTCTTACTGTACATAAGGTATATCTTTCCTAGAGACCTGGAAAGACAGAAAAATTCTGCTGTGATTTTAAAGAGCTGTATGGCTTATATATACAGTATAGTAATCCAGTCATTTTAGATTAATTCCTTCCAGAACAAGGAAGCATATGCAATGACTCTCTGTAATTACACTGTTTTTTTGTGTTGTTTTCCAGGACTTGTCTGTCCATAGTGTGATGTTATTTGCCAAGCATAATTTCAGATGTTGCATGTGCTATATTTAAAAAGTATTCATCCTTTTTTGTTAGTCCAGCTTTATAAAATTCAAAAAGAAAACCATCTGTGAAAACATCTCTTTAACTAATTTCACTGTGACGGTTGTGGTGATGCTAACGATAATTATACTACAGATAGAAAATATACTTGTTCTTTGTTGTTTGGCAAGTAGAATTAGTTAATCATAGCACAAGTTTCTCATGAAAGTCCTATGGATTATAGGGTTTTGTCACAAAATCTAGAAGTTTATTCTTATTCATATGTACCAAGATTGCCATATCTGAGCTGTTTCTAAGCAGAATTGATCTTTGCACTGCCTCTGTTTAAACTGTGCAGCATGTTTGTTCCCTGAAAGTCGTGGTCTTTCTCTGCCTTTCAGGCTTGCACAGATGGAAAGGACCAATGGCTCTTTCCTCATGGACAGTAGCTCCACCACAGGAAGCGTGTAAGTAACTCATTAAGGCTGCCAGGAGCTTTGGTTATAGATGCATGGTACAAACTTCATAAGCTGTAACGCAGCACCTACTTAGTCCCAGTGACAATAGCTAATAAGTATGACCACAAGGGTGCCTGCTTAAATTTCATTATTCCAAGCACCAATTGTAGAAATAGGTGATGTTCACTTGGTGTTGTAAGGAAACTCTACATTTGTCAGCCATGCTGCTTCAAAAGTGTGGATATTACATGTGACAGGAAAAAAGTCACAGCTCTGTAAGCTCTAGTTGGTATTCCTTTTCTGCTTTTATTACGGCATAAAGAAAAAAAATTGTTCTTTTTCAAAGTGGACAATGGAGTGGGTCAAAAGGTTCTGCCCACTCCCATGAGAATTTTCTCATTGAAAAATAAATCATGTGTAACTTGAAGCTTCTGCAGAGTCTGAATAGTGCTGCTGTTACTTGTTTCTATTTCATTTTGCTGGCTGCTGATCATCTCTTTATACTTGGGGATACAAACACAGTCCTACAATAATTTTATCAAGGCTCTTTTTTTATTATTATTATGTGTCACTTTTATTCTAAAAACTTTCATTAAAATACATTGATGAACCTGGGAAGCAAAGAACCCTTTGAATTACTGATGAATTAAATATGGGATTTTTTTCCAGTGTAAAGATAAATGAATGTTTTAACCTCACTGTATCATTGGTTCTATAAATAAAATCAGAGTAGTAGGACTCCGTTTCTTTTAATTTATTAGCAAATGTCATCATCCTTTTATAGAAGAAGCAGAAATTGTTCTTGTTCAGTTTTAGTTAGAAAATGCTTATGTTTTCAATAATTTTTTCATTTACTTTTTAAAATTGAATAATGATATTATTCTACCTATGAATGTACTAACAATTTGCAATATAAAATACTTTGCTTCTGAGAAACACATGTGACCACCTTTAAATGTTTCCTCTTTCCTGCTTACTTAACTCTATTTACATAATTAATTAAGCTTTTTTCATATGTAACTTTTTTTGTGTTTCTGTCATTGGTGCGCACATCAGTGAGAGAAATGCAGCCAAAATACTCACTTTTGAGTTCCCTTCCAAAAAAAACCCCAAACCACCCCAAACTGTCATTTGGGAGAAAAGCTGAAAACTTCAAGGGAGCTAAATGCCCATAGGCTTGATTGAGCTGTTTGTTTTGTAATTAATGTGTCTACTCATATACAAAGACCAGACAACCATCCATCCCAAAGGTAAAAGGGGGGTCTATATGCTTTAATTTTACTGGCAAATTAGCTGTTGATTTTAATGCAGTTTCCCTGCTCACCTATAAAACTGACCTTTAGTTTAAGAAAAACAGTGAACATGGTGAGCTTGTATGCCAGCATGTGAGAGGGACCTCTTAATTTGGGACTCCGTCCTCTTGTGAAAATGAGACTGTCACACAAAGTATGCAGAGATTTAGAGGCCTAGGAGGACAAGAAAGTAACTTTGTACCCAATGACATCTTCCATTTTATTTCCAGATAATAGTGCATTCTTTTACTAAGGTAAATACTGAAGTACTCACAAATTCTTCACTGGGAAGCCTGTTCCAGTCATTGACAGCGCCTTTGGTGAAGAAATTTTTTCCAGGGATCTACAGAGCTATGAAATTTGAATCCCAGTTTGGATTATATACCATCTACAGCTGGAACATTGGGAATTCAGGATTATAGTTCAGCTCTAATCTTATCATTTAAATGCATTTTGACATAGAAATGAGCATGGTGTAATTATTCTGTATAAACTGAATTTGAAGGAGCAATCTGAAATGTGGATGCACATTTTTTCAGCTCAGATTGAACTCATAATTGGAGTTCTGTTCTGTAATCTTATTTTTATTGGTCCTCAAGATACCTTCAGTGTACTGTGAACCTAGAACAGAGGCATAATTGCACAAGTTACTGCTTTGGTCTTGTTAGGTTCACAAGTTTGTCAACAGTGTTTTTAACACTCTATGCTCCAAAGAGTATGCGTAAGAAGTCTTCTACATATGAATGACAATAAAAGAACTTCTGCTGTGAGTTAAACATCATGAGAGGTGAGGTTTTTTGCAGGAATATTTTGCAATATGTCATTTGATTAAGAAAATATTCTTCAAGAAAATTTCTTGGGTTTCAACTAGCCTGTTGTCTTAAATGTCATTATGACTACTTCTGTCTCCCTAATTAAGCTTTTCCACCCCTAGCCTCCCCTAAAGGTATGTGAATTCCATTAAAAAACCTATTTTCCTCAACTGGAAAAACATTTGTAGATAATGAAGAAAACTGATAGTCCAGTATGTCCAGCTTCTTCACAAACATTCTAATGCTCTCATGCATGAGTTTTCTGGTTTAAATACATTGAATGAAAATCTTTTTCCTTCATGTTTTCTTCTCAATACATTATGGAGTTCTAAATGTTTAGGCTAGACTTGTGATGGATTTTCTTTGGCTTTATTTCATGCAAAAACATTGTTACTTTAAAGCAGACTGGCCTCCTCACAAGTGAAGATGAGCAGAAGGGAAAAATTAAGTCTTTGAAACAAAGAATAGTGCTGCTGACAGAAAGCTCTGTCTCACAATTTCATTGAATCATAGAACTGTTTGGGTTGGAAGGGATATGGAAGATCATCTAGTTCCAATCTCTTCCACTATACTAGGTTGCTCAAAGCCCCATCCAGTTAGTTAGGAAAATAGGACAAGAATGTAACTCTCTTATTCCTGTAACGTATGAAGTATCCCATCCAGCCCATACTGAAGTTAATTGCCCTCACAGTAGTATAAATCCTTTCTTTATACCTCTGAACGTTTAAATAGCTGTTTTCTGATTAATGCCTTTACCATGAGTTACCTTCATGTCTACAACACTGTTGATGCCACTTTACACCCAACTAAAGGTAGAGTTGGAGCGTACTTGAAATTATCTGAGGGAGCTGTGCCCTCAGGTGCAGGAGTAGAAACAAGCAGTGAAGGCCAGTGGTACTTCTGGCTGGCATTGCCACATAGTGTGTCATAAGTCAAATTGGAGCCACAGTATGTAGTGTCTGAACACTTCAACATAGGTGGTTGAAAGGCATCTTGTCACAATGGGAAATCAGTTCCACTTGATGATAAAATTAGGAAGGCAAGTAAATTAAAGACAAAGCATTTTGACACACCTTCTGAACCTTGTTCTCATAGCATTAGTACTATTTACACTTTTTACATAGCATTAATGCTATTTACATAGCATTAGTACTGTTTACAAGCAAGGTATGCTTTATTTTGACTAGAAAACATGGAGCCACAGGAAAAATGAAAATGATCAGTGAAGGGGGCTCATAAGTACTCTCATTTTACCATCTGAAATTTCATTTTGCAGTTTTCTTATTTTTTTAACCATTAAGAATCATTAAAATAATACACTGATAAAAACTGACAGTTGGGAAATCTGAATTTTTCTTTCCACAGCATACTCCTGATGCAAGGAAAATTATATTTATTTGCGTTGCAAATAGAATTTTGCCTCTTGCTTCCTCCATATATAATGTATGTTTTGGAATAGAACTCTTGAAAGTGTATATCCACAAAGAGAATAGGATATTACTAAGGCCATTTTCCCTGGATTTCCTAATTGGGCTGCTCTTTTCCTTTGAGATGTATTACTTGTAAGTCTGACCTGAGACATCATTTTCACTGCTTTCTGCTGTGGTGAAATGCTGAAAAGGAACTGCAGTCTTTGCTGCTGAATGACTTCATGTACTTCTAGTGTTTTCTCAAAGAATGCAGGGTCTTCAGGATAATAGCCGCCATGAAAGGATGCGGAATTTGTTTTGAAGTTGTGCTTTTACTTTGGTTGCTGATTGCCATCTCTAACCAATTCTGCTGAAGGGAGTCACTGATTCTCAAACTGAAAGTGTTTGCATGGCATAAAGCATGTGTCACTCCTTTATGTTGTAGGTCATTTTGAAGCCCTGCCTTGGGACTCCCTTGTTACTAATGAATCTGTTAATTCAGTCATGAGCTTTGTTACTGCACGTTCAAAGTTCTGGTTTTTTTGAACTAGTAATTTTGGAAGTCAGACCACAGGTGTAACACATGGTAAAAGTACACTTTTCCTTCAGAAGACTGAAGTTTTCAAGCACTTCTTCCAGCATGTGAAAAAAAAAAATCTGCTTTCAGCTTCCAGGTGTGACATCTAAAAACAGACTGGTCAGTATTCAGTCTGTAATTTAAACTACTTGATCCCATGAACCTTTCTTGACAACATCAACAGCCTTGCACAAAAGAAGGCTGTATGTGTAGTTACACTGTACCACATAATTATTAAAACAGTGGTTTGAACCCAGGATGATAAAGCTGTATTCTCTTTTCAGTCTGCTTTAACACTTTTATTTCTGTGCACATCTTGTTAGTAGCCCTACTGTGTACCAGAGTTTGAAGCCTCAAAAAGGGTTAGTTACATCAGTTTGGCAAAACATTAGTAAGGGGTGTGTTTGTTTTTTTTTATCAAGATGGTTAAAGGATGGAGAAGTACCATGAGACTTTCAAGATCACATTAGGACCTGATCCAGACTCCATTAACTGCGCTAGCCTTTGTTTTAGTTTTAACTGGACTAATGCAAAATAATAAAGAGAGTGATGATGAGTTTCCCTGAGATCACTCAAAAAATGGAGAAAAGCAAGCAAATAGAGGCTTTTCTCTGTAGGTTAGGTAAAAAATGGAGCACTTTTTCAGCTAACACTGTGAGATATCCCCTATATTTTTGAGGGACTTAAATGCACATACAACCTCAATCACATTTTAATTATATAGCTGTACTTAATGAAAAATTCATTACACTTATTCATTTGAATAGGAAGATCCATATTGTCATTTCTTCTTACAATTGTAGTACTGAGTACAGCCAAGACAGGTAAGAAATAAGTAGGTGTACATTATTTCCTTTAAACTTTTGACTCGTTGTTAAAAGCAGAAGAATTCACTAATTAGGTTCCTTTTTCAATTTTACATGTAAACTTTTTGCAACCCAGTAGTTAATTACAGAAGGCAGGATGAAGTGATATGCAACCAGGGCTGTTCATACCTCTTTTTACCCTTTATATCATAAATTAACTAATGTGGAATAGAATGCCATGAACTCTTATACTGTATGGAACTTTCACAGGCCATAATTTTTCATTTGTTTGGTTGGTTTTGGTTTTCTAAGTATAGTGTTACTTGATGCACATTAGTTTGATTGTAATAGCCTAGATTTTCAAATCTCAATGAGAAGTCAGAAAATGGAAGACCATGTCATAGCTTTGGGTAGATAATGAAAAGTTATCCTTGAGAAGAAATAGTTTAGTGTTGTTCTACCATACAGTGACTTCATAAGGTATGCATTCTCTGTTTTGTAGTCAAGCAAAGAAGAGATTTAAGGGGTGTTTTCTTTCAGCATTCATACTGCTGCAGCAATATATCTCTTAAAAACAGGAATAGTTGACATTGTTTAGACTCACCTGGTAATTCAACACTGCAGCTATTTGCGCACCCTCCCCCTTCCCCGCGGAATGGGGAGGAGAATCAAAAGAACGTGAACCCCACAGGTTGGGATAAGAACAGTCCAATAACAAAGCTACTGCTACTAATAATAGTAGTAAGAATAAGGGAAATGACAAGGGGAAAGAATATAAAACTAATAGGGGAAAGAAAAAAAGAAATAAACAGAAGTGATGCACAATACAATTGCTCAAGACCAACTGACCAATAACCAGCCTGACCCGAGTAGCTATGGGTCCCTTTCAAGTAACTGCTCCCAGTTTATATACTGGGCATGATGTGCTGTGGTATGGAATACCCCTTTGGCTAGTTTGGGTCAGGTGTCCTGTCTCTGCTCCATCCTGGCTTTTTTTTTGCCCCTCTTCACTGGCAGAGCATGACACTGAAAAGTCCTTTATCAGGGTAAGCATTACTTATCAACAACTAAAACATCGGTGTGTTACCAACATCGTTCTCGGACTACAGCCAAAAACACAGCCTTGCACCAGCTAATAGGAAGGACAAAAAATATCTATTACAGCTGAAACCAGGACAATAGTATATGTTTTTTCTGCTCTTGATTTGTCCTTCTTAAGCAAGTGAACTCTTTTTAGTACATGGTATCCTTCACTTCATATCCATCTGGCTTTACTTAAGGACAGAATCTGGCAACTGGGGAAGAAAGGCACACCTGTACAAAAGCAAACTCATTTGGGCATTATAACATAATTGAAAGTGTCAGGACTTCTGTATCTCCTTACCAGAAGGTAATTTCTATGTGAATCAGGAGGAGGACAGTGTTATAGTTTATTTCTATCCCTGCATCATTAAGGAGGAGGATAAACTACTCTTGAAGAGTTTCAGGGTATCATATATGTATATCAAAATGGGGAAAAAAACCTGGAAATGTAATGCTAATTCATAACCTATAGCATTATTTTTGCAGCATTGTCAGTCCTTTTGTGCAGTGCACAGTGCTAGCTAGACACTGTGTGAGTCATTATTTTATGATTCCTTGGAGAATTCAGTGGGGAAATTTTTCTCTCTAATTTTATCAGGTAAATTGAGCACACCAAAATAATCTCCTAAAGACTTAAAAGTGTCACCTATTTATGGTAGAAGACTCCAAACAAGCAAAAAACAAAGAAAAAAACCCTACCAGATAGCTTCTTTGGTTTTATGTATTTTTAAGGCATTTCAAATCAGTCATCTTTGGTTTATACTATCTCTGATTCTTGCTTTCACTATTTCTTTTCAAACCATCAAGAGCATTTGTTCTTTATGCATGCATTGAAATAAACTGGTCTTTTACACTGCTGCAGATCAATCTTTTTCCTTTGTATTGTCTTAGGTGTTATTTGGGTTTTTCCCCAGTATATTTTTTAGGCTTATTTCCTGCTCTCTTTGTCCTTTTTTACAAACAAGGCCCCTCAGCTTGACAAAGATGTTTGCTCACATAATAAATTGTTTTACTGCTCTGTCTTTATCTGTGTTGTTTTGTTGCTCTAGAGAGGATGAGCATGCCCTTATCCAGCAGTATTGTCAGACGCTGGGAGGAGAGTCGCCTGTGAGTCAGCCACAGAGTCCTGCTCAGATACTCAAGTCAGTGGAAAAGGAAGAGCGAGGAGAGCTGGAGCGCATCATTGCTGACCTTGAGGAAGAGCAAAGGTCTCATAATCATCCTGCCTTGTGTCTGAATTGTCACCTTGTTGTCTGAGCCATGCATGTACTTTGTATAGTTGTTGGAGATGAAAAGAGATGGACCTAGGAGTCATGGGTTTAGCCAAACATATAAAATCAATCAAGGCATCTGTCATGCAGAGCCTAATTATTGCATAGAAGAGGGTGGGTCTGTAATAAAATACCTCATTTTCATCTCTATTGTCTTGGTTTATAATTTGGCATTTTTACCCCCTAAACTACCAGTCAGGACGTTGTTTTTGTGTGAGCTACTTGTGTTCTTAAATGGAGGTAATGATAATATCATTTGATCGAAGGAATTTTTAGGAAGTTTTTTTATTTTAATTTGCTCAAGTCAGCATTCTCCTCTTCTTTTCAATATATCAGGAGTCTGCAGATAGAATATGAACAACTAAAGGAGCAACATCTTCGTAGAGGAATAAACCCTCTTGCTTCACCTCCGGACTCCATTGTGTCACCTCATCATGCTGAAGATGCTGAGCTCATTGCTGAAGCTAAACTCCTAAGGCAACATAAAGGTCGCCTGGAAGCAAGGATGCAAATACTGGAAGATCACAATAAACAGCTGGAATCTCAGCTTCACCGGTTACGGCAGCTACTTGAGCAGGTAGATGAACACTGATGTTTTTCCCCGTTGTTGTTTCTGCACAATGGATTTCTTGGTGGAAACAAAACATTGGAATTTTACTGCAGTTATTTTCACTACACGAGGTTGTTCTGTTGCAGTCAGTCATTTCTAGCATGAAGAGATATTTTTCCTATTCTCTAGTATAAGCCATGGTGAAAGTCAAATAACACAAGATGATTACAAGTGCTTTAGTGATTGCTGTAACTTATGAAACATTCAGCATAACTCAGAATCACAGACCAGCCCAGGCTGGAAGGAACCTTGAAAGATCATCTGATCCGGCCTTTTTTGGGAAAGGGAGCCTAATTGAGATTACCTAGCACCCTATCCAATTGCATCTGGAAAAATTCCAGTGAGCAGGACTCTACCATGTCATAGAATCATTGAATAGTTTGTGTTCGAAGGGACCTTCATAGGTCATCTAGTCCACTGCTCCCTGCAATGAGCAGGGACATCTTCAACTAGATCAAGTTGCTCAGAACCACATCCAACCTGGCCTTGAATGTCTCCAGGGGTGGTGCATCTAACAGGTCCGTGGGGAGATTGTTCCAGTGGATGATTGTTCTTACTATAGCAATTATCCTAAATAATATTCTGCTTTAGAAAGGGAAAATATAACCACTGGAAGGACTTTGTCTAGGCCAGGCGATGGAGAGGTTTCTAAAAGCTAATCTTCCCAGAACACTCCTTTCTGAAATTATATTGACTTTCCCTGTAACCATTGCTATGGTACCTCTTCATCCCTCAGTATGATTTTATTATTACTGCTGCTATTAACATTGCTATGAGAACACAATTGCATCTTGGGTATGCTGCAGTAGGTTTTAATGAATTAAAAAGCAAAAGAAAGAAAATATATATACCCTATTCCAAGTAGTGGTGCCATTTGCACCCTGTGTGCGAGTTCAGCTTTCCATCTTTCCTTAAATAATTTATCTGTTGTCATGATTAGTCACTGAAACCTTTCTTAGCATGCCAAAAACAGATGGCCAAAAATACATCTAAAATGCAAAAGAGCAATTTGTTTACATTAAAAATCCAGTTCTTCTTCAGTAGCATATTAAGAGCAATAAGCTACAGCAAAACAATCTGCATACAAGATCTGCAGAAGATAGGCTGAGAAAGTTGGGGCTGTTCAGCCTGGAGAAGAGAAGGCTATGTGGAGACCTCATAACTACCTTCCAGTATCTGAAGGGGGAGCTATGAGGATGCTGGGGAGGGACTATTCATTAGGAGCTGTAGTGACAGGACAAGGGGTAACAGGTTCAAACTTAAACAGGGGAAGTTTAGATTGGATATAAGGAAGAAGTTCTTTAATGTAAGGGTAGTGAGGCACAGGAATGGGTTGCCCAGGGAAGTTGTGAATGCTCCATCCCTGGCAATGTTCAAGGCCAGTTTGGACAGAGCCTTGAGTGGCATGGTTTAGTGTGAGGTGTCCTTGCGCATGGCAGGGGGTTGGAAGTAGATGATCTTAAGGTCCTTTCCAACTCTAACTATTCTATGATTCTATGATTCTAAGAACCTTTTAGCAAATGTCAGTAACTAGAGTTTTTAGGGATTTTTACTGGGGGCAGAAATGTTGATTGGTTTTGAAGCCAGCATAGGCACATCTAGATTATAAAAATAACAGTAGCAGCATCTTCACGGTGTTGCTAGAGACGTTAGTTTGTAGATCATGTGTGGAAGTTCAAATGATGAAGAGAAATTCATATGAATGTTTTGTCCTAAGCGATCATTGCACTTGGGTCAGAGTACAGTAAGTCAAATGATTTCTGCATTTCATGAGTCAGGTAGGTGGCTGTATGTTGTAGGGGGTTTAACTAAGTCAAGAAGCAGAGTACATAAACCAGGTATCAAAATGGATAAGCTCTTGCTGTGTAGATCGTACTGGCATTACAGTGATAAAGATTTTTGTTTGTTTCTTTGTTTCACTGGTTGACTGCCATTTTCCTAGACAGTTTTGGCTTAATTGCCTTAAGATGCATTTGTTCCAGTGGCTTCTCTACTCCCTAGCAGATTATTTTTGTTGTTGTTCTAGCATCTTTAATCAGTATTTGAGTAGCTTAAGTATTTAATAGGTAAAATAACAACTGATGTAACTGTTAACAATAATTCATGAAGTATCTTGAGAACTATGACCAGTACTAAGTGTTTCAGGGAAGGGGTTAAAATCTGCTACGAAACAGCTGTAGACTAGAAAAACAGAAGTTCTGCCATACCCCCAGGTGCTTTCAGCTTAACAGAAACACGTTCACACTTTAAAACTTTCTTCTTTTTTTTTTAATGTAGCTGTAGTTAGTCTTATAATTTTGTAATCTTTTCAGTATCCTTGTAACACTCTTAGGACCTCTAGGATAGTGTGATGAAGTGGGTGGGCAGAACGGCAGTAGTTTCTTCTTATCAGTTTTGCCTTTGGATTTTTCTGGACATTCTGCAGCTTTTGATTTCTGATAGGGAAAGGGTTAGGAGTGGACCGGTTTCAGTATTTCTGATCATTTACACCTCATTTACTGTATGCTGTTGTTTATTTGCTTCCTGTCCAAAATCTCGTGCCACCGTGGGAGTCATGCCATGCTTCTGATTGTTCCAAGTGCCATTTCCTAAGCTGTTCCTGTTTCTCTGTCTTTTAATGAAGTGGCTGGTACAAAGTCAAGTATATGAGAACGTCTGCATTACTGCATTTATAATATATCTGTGAGTTTTCAATATGCCTTTTTATATGCTTTGTTTAGCTATTCCCCTCAACGGGATTCAGAATTCATAAATAATTCAAATTTTTTACAACTCCTTTATTTTGACACTGATACAATTTTGAAGTAGCAGTGACTCCCATTACTGCCCCCTGAACTTTGCGAAAAAAAATGACCGCTCTTCAGCAGTCTGGTTTTCTGTCACCTAGACCATTACTGCCTATGGGAGTCTTTAATTCTTTCACTGCTTGGGGAAGGACTTTATCAGATGCAAGCTGAGGGTCTAAGTATATTTGCTTATTTTTCTTTTATTTGCTGTCCTGATTATTTTTTTGCTGATATAAGGAATACCTTTTCTTATGAATGTGATGGATGATTTCTTGTAAGTCCCAGCATCAAAACCTATAACAACTCTGTAATTCCTGTATTAATAATTACTAGTATTTAAGGACACAACTGTCTTATAACCATGACTGGCATGTCATGGCATCTCTGTTTCTCTCCTGTTAGCATTAAGTCTCTCCATTTCTCCACTTAGCCTTCTGACTGTTTTTTGGGTTAATAAATTGCCACTGAATCTAAAATACTGAGACTTTTTTCTCTAAAAGATGTGGAGTGAGTCTATCTACACTCAGATATTAGGGTAGAGAATTAATGAAACTTAGAAACTTTCCTGCAGTCACTGTTTAATCTAGATGAGAGCATTCTATGACATTCTGTAGAGAGCACCTTTAGCAGAAATATGCATGCATCCTCACTGCACACTTCCTTACTTCAGGTCACAATTCTGAGGTTACCATACTATTTTTATTTCAGCAAGCCCAAAGGATTGGTAGCTGTCACACAATGTTGTCATTTTTGTCTACCTGATTGATTATAGTGCCAAAGAGGAAGGTGAAAAAGAACTGGCATGTGACAACTTTGATGCCAACATGTTAATGATACAGAGGAAAAAAAGAAAAAAAGAATCCATTTTCAATTTTTATTCTTCCACCCTTTTAGATACTGTGTGTACAAAGTATAACTAAGACCTATTATGAAGAGCATTTAAGGTCTGTTTGGATTTTTCTCTGCTGGTCTGAGCTACTGAATAGAGGTTTCATATTGGATTTGATAATGAAGTTAATGGGAGCTAAAATCATCTGTCAGTGGCTACATGATCAGACTCAAAGACAGAGTAAATAGGGACTGCAGCTCCCTCCAACTGAAAACAGAGGAGCAACTTTATAAAAAGAGTAGAGGAAACTTTTGTAGCTGAGAGGATAAGCATGGAACAAGAAACTTCTGTAACGGGTATAGTAAGGGAATTTTGGCAATTTTGAGGTTTCCTGTGATTTGGAGAGGGGGCATGGGGAAGGAAAGCACCCCTTTTTGGTTTGGTTTGATTTTTAGCAAAAGCAACAGAAGTCAAGGGAAGAACAGGTATGTCTTATCTATTCATTAAGCCAGAGAACACTTCATGCTTTTGTTTGGGACAGGCACCAGTAGGAGGCACAGTGAAATAAAGCATTGTAGGTCTAAACGGGTTAAAATAAATATCTCTTTTGAAAAGCTTTAAAAAACTGCTGTAATACAGAAAAAGTACCTCAATTTCAGAAGAATTTATCTGTCCCTTCATACTTTGGTTTTGCATAAAAGTTCAAAAACTCACATAAACTGGACTTCTCCTTCATCCCTATGGAGGCATGCCCAGTATCCTTGCTTTTATTTATTCAAGAAGCAGCAGCAGGCCTATGGTAACATCTAGGGTGATTTTCTTATGATTTCTGGCTCAAGGGTTGTCTGCTGGGTTGTTCTGAATAAGAATAAATGAACTTCATGATGCCTGTAGGGACTTGATAATGAAAGTGATCAGATCTTGTAGGGTTATTCAGCTAGGGTCAAGTAGAACATGATTTTCTACATTTTTTCCCTCAGGTTCTCTCCTAGTAAAACTGTTAAATCATGTAAATGCATGCAGCTATGTCCTCAACTGGTTTGCATTTAACCTTTTTCAGTATCTGATTATTATATTAAGGCATTTCTGCCGCTCCAGAACCCTCCCCTTTCTGCTCCAAACCCCACTCTTCATCTGCTTAACTATATTTTCCTGGTTTTTGGAAGAAGTGAGTTTTGGTTTGTTTTCACTTTTCCTCTTACTGCAGTCACTGGAACTATGTCATGAAATATCAGTATATTTAAACAAAAATTAAGTTATCAGACATTGTCCTTTTATTAGAAGGTGATGTGGGGTTTGAGTTTGAGTGAGGGGGGTTTGTTCATTTGTGGTGTCTGGGTCTTTTTAATCAGACTGGAATATTTCGTTCTGCCTGCTGCAGCAATATATGGTATATCAATGTAAAATATTCCAAGTATGTTTTGTTTGCTCTCAGTTTATCCACTGTTGCAGGAGTACTCCTGAGTGGTACTAAATAACCTTCACTACTAACTCATCATTTAGGTTTGTAGGCAACTCCTTTCTATCCTGATTAATTTTGACTTTGTAGTGCTTCACTACACTTGATCTAGCCTTTGTGCTGCTGTTCTACGGTTTTGTATCAAATCCAGCACTGATCTTCCTTCTCAGTCATCTTGCACCTTTTGTCCACAGTTACTGCTTGAAGGGGGACAGAGATCCAGTCCAGGTGCAAGTTTGCATTTTGGTTTATTCAAATTCTCTCTATCCATCTCTTTGTGGGGTGGGCAAGCAGCCACTCTTGCTGTTCTGTACTGAAGTAACTTTAAACCCTTGGAGAGTTTACTTCATCTCTTTACCATTGTAATTCTAACCTCTTCTTGAACAGAGGTTCCTGGCAATAAAGAATTCCCTGGGGTTAGTTACCCCAGCCTTGGCCCATTTAAGATAACCACACTTCTTTTACTTAGACTCTGTAGCCAGGTTGAATTCCGATACTGAATAGCAAATTGCTTAAGTACTTGACAGGCATTCACCATTCATAGGAGTGTCTTGATGATAAAATCCTTGACTGGATTGAAAACATTTCTATTTTTATTTGTCTTCTGCATACAGAACAATATTCCTTGATTTGTTCTTTTAGTCAAAACTGGAAGTTGGTATTGTCATGCTCAAAGAGAGATGAGATTTGGAGGAGAAAAAAAAAAATTGCTGAGGGCTCAAGGGAACGTTTTCTTTTGTTTCTCACCACTGTGTGTGGAAGAAAAAGCATCTTCCATTGTTCAACAAGCTTCAGGTTTGTTGAAGTTTTGTTGGTTTTTTTTTAACTGGAAGTTGTCTCAAAAAATCAAATGTTTCACTTAAGGCTGTGAGCTGCAAAGGAGCAAACTTGTACTGCCATTCTGTATATTACCTCTTTGCATCGACTGTCATAGCTGTTCTAGGTACTCATTCAGGCTCAATTTCAAAAAGATCTTAAAAGTCATGGGGTTTTTTATTATTTCTGTATCTGCTTTTTGACAGATTTACCTAATCTGCTCTTTAAGATGCTTGGAAGTAATTTGATGATACGCAATTTAAAGAGAAAATGATAGGGGTAAGCATTTCAGCTGAGATTCTATACCTCAGATGTAAATACTATTTCACATGTTTCTGTTTTTTCAGAACAGTCACTTCTGGAGTTCAAATACTGTATTACTACTCTCTTCCTTAGAGGATTCTTCACAAGAAAAAAGAAAAAGAGGAAAAGAAATGCCTGAATAAGATCCCTTCCAATATTTATGAGTTGTTATTAGTGGAGAAGTGTTATGTTTTTTCTTATTTTGTGTCCATATATCTATACTTACATGTAATTACAAGCCTATTGTTGTGGTTTAAGCTTAGTCGTAAATTAGACAAAGCATGTAGCCTGCTTGTTTTCCCCCCACAACCTGTCCTTC
>WYDI02008883.1:0-36169 GCA_009867235.2 Psittacus erithacus | reverse complement strand
GGCTGCTCTGAATCTCTTCTCTGCCCAGCCTGTAGCTGTGCCTGGGATTGCTCCAACCCAGGTGTAGGACCTTGCACCTGGCATGGTTAAACTTCATAAGGCTGGCATCAGCCCACCTCACAAGCGTGTCAAGGTCCCTATGGATGGCATTCCTTCCCTCCAGCGTATCAACCGAACCACACAGCTTGGTGTCATTGGCAAACTTGCTGGGGGCACACTCAATCCCACTGTCCATGTCACCAACAAAGATGTTGAACAAGACTGGTTCCAACACCGATCCCTGAGGGACACCACTCATTACCGGTCTCCAGCTGGACATTGAGCCACTGACCACAACTCCTTGCGTGCGGCCATCCAGCCAGTTCTTTATCCACCGACTGGTCCACCTATCAAATTGATGTCTCTCCAATTTAGAGACAAGGACGTCGTGTGGGACAGTGTCCAACGCTTTGCACAAGTCCAGGTAGATGACATCAACTGCTCTACCCCTGTCCATCAGCTCTGTAGCCCCATCTTTTTTTTTTTACTATCCAGTCAAGCAATCAACCTTTATCATTATTCAAAATTATCTGGATGATACAACAGCAAGATATAGCTGATACAGCTGAAAGGTTCTGATTTTGATTAGTACCGTACAGAAATGAGGAACAAACAATGTCCTTCAGGAACTGGGTTAATGAACCTGTATTATTTCATGACTTACTGAATTGGAAACAAAACCCATCTAATAGCAAAATACCAAAACTTAAGCTGCATCAGCAGTTACGGGCACAAGAGGGCAAGAAAAAGCAGATATAACTAGATTACGAAAGTGACTGCATTGCTTACTGCTTTGCTGAGAATCATGTGTTCCCGCTATCACAAAGAATCCTTTCTTACCAGTGAAGTATGAATTTTAAAACACTTTCTTTTTCATGAAGTAGTACACTTCTCCATCAAGAAGTTCTTTTAAAATGGAGGCAGCAAAAACCCCACAGCAGTCCTGGCTTTTTATTTCTAGATTGGTTAAGAATCATAGGATTGAGTTTTAGGAGGAGGAAGGTGAAAGGAGACAACAACAACAACAAAAAAAAAAGCAAAATAAAATCCATACACACAACTCCCTCCTCCCCTGCCCCAAAAAAACAGTGAAACAACTTTCAATTTTCAACATGTTCTCAGAGGAATGAGAGTGGAAGCTAAAATAACTATATTAAAATACAGTATAAAGGTGCGCAGTCTTGAGGATACATACACTTCAGAAACTGAAAACATTGAGAAGCATTCTGGCAGTTGAAAAGATACAGACAAAAGATACAGGAGAAAACCCTCTTTTCAATGCTGTCCTTGCAAATAGTGTTCAGAATAGGATTTTTGATTTATTTTTTTTTTCAATCGTTACCAAAGTAATTTAGAGTATGATGTAGAAGCAATTAAGTAACATTGTCAGGAGGGAGCAACAGTTCAAATCACAAAATATCGACATATTTATATTGCCCTAAATAGAAAAAGTTCCAGCACCTAAAAAAAAAAAAAAAACAAACAAAAAAAAACCCAAACAAAACCAAACACACAGCACACATGGCATAACTGCAGTATAATCCTGCACAGAATAGAAAATTCCTCCCAGGTAACTTCCATGTTTTCATATACTGGCTAATGAAACTCCATCTCTGTACATCACTGATCTTTCTAGCTGGTTGCAAACACCCACTAATTTACCAGAAGTCTATTCTGATTGACAATACTCACATGACAGACTTACTAATGTTCCTGAAGTAGAATTCAAAACACTTTAAGCAAAATCAGCAAGAGCCCATTTACTGCCCCTCTAGGACTCTCCTGAAGTGAAATGACAGCATGCATTCTTCAATGACTTTCCATTTTTTAGAAGTTTACGGAAAATGTCATTAAGTCTACTTTGTAAGAAAAGTGAGAGAAATCCTACCATCAAATCTTTATCAATATCACTGAACAGAGTAAATTAAGCATAAACATATTCATTTACAGGGAAAATGAGCATAATTCATTTTAGCCAATCTAAAATAATTGCAAAATATTCTGACATACTGTGATATACTTAGAGGAGTCTAAAAGCTTTTCAAAAGGCCACTTCTGAATAAACAAAATGTGCTTTTGTTTTTTAAGAAAGGCAAATCCTCTATGGTATAATAAATATGGGGACACAATAGTTGGTTAAGACACAAACTGCAAGAATAGCACCTTCATGGAGGATCATATTTTAAGAAGAAGTAGTCTGCTTTTTCCTCTCTGTTGAAGTTCTGGTCAACACTTAATTGTGTCATCAGGCAGCAATTTAACTCAGCTAAATTTCAGCTAAATCCAGCTTCAGATACTGGGATCAATCACCAGTCTGCCTCTCTGTTTCCAGACACTGCATGTCCTTTATTGCAGCAGTATCCTCAGCCATTTGCTTCTTTCTTCCTCCACAGAAAAGGCAGAAGTGCAGCAAAAGTAATAATTCTCCACATCAAGCTGTCCCACCTTCACACAGCATATTTTATGGGCTTCCTATTCAAGCATCCCTTCTTTGTCAACAGGCTTGCTGCTTCACAGAGCAGGACAGGTAGTCTTTCCCACGCAGTTTTCACAGTTCACATTATTTTATTCAATTTTCTTTGAGAGTGCCTCCCAAAGATCCCCATTTCATTAAGAAAGGGAATTCCTCTTCTTTCTCAAGCTGTGACCCAACCGCAACACAAGATGCTGTTTTGAATTAGCAAGTCTACTGAGATGGGGAAGTCTTGGCTCAAACCTCAACCATATGGAAGATGCATTTCTGGAGTTTAATGCTGCTGCCTTCTCTCATCAGGTACTACCTCAGTGGGATATATCCTACAGTCTACTTGTACTGCATTTTCCCTTTCCTCCAGGCTCAATTATTTCATAGAAAGCCATTTGCTCTGAATGAGGATCTGGGAGCTTCCTTCATACAAGAGCGCTTCTAAATTCACTGCACAGTTACATTCACTACCCTTCCTCTGAGAGTATATTAAAGTTGCTACTAAAGCAATCCCAGGCACCATGCTCTGTATCCACACTAAGTAAGCAGCACCTGTCCTCTCTTACCACTTGCTTTTTTTCAATTCACCTTCAGAAAGTATCCTTTTGATCACACAGTTTTAGTTCCCTTATTAACTTCTGTAACCTTAAGAGGAGCAGTAGTAGTCTCTGGTGAAGATAATACTTGCAATTGCTCCAGCATCCCAGTATTGAAGCAGACTCAAAATCTTGGACCCATGTAACGATCAGCCATCCCAAATGGTTGAACTCTGTTCATAGATCAATTTACTTGATCACCTCTATCACTGTCTTCTGGCTGCAATCAATTCCCAAGGAATGTTGCCAGAAGAGGAGAGAAGAGCAAGAAAAGGCTGCTTGCTCCCCACAAACACAACGTGCAGTTTGACCAATACTCAACTGGCACAGACCACAAGAAATAAGCATTCCCAGTCCCATGCACTCATTTCTACAGAAGAGCTGTCCCCTTCCATTCTAGCAGAGATATGGGAAGCCACATTTAAGTCCTGTCAGGGACTACAAAGCAAGGGCAGTCCTAACAGAAGCAGGTAACTTACACAGCAGCAGCTATCACTAGGATTGACCATGGCCATGCTCACCCTTACTAGCTAGCCAAACCTTTTTTGCCCTGTATTACCTTTGCTATGCATTTGTGCAGTTCATTCCTCTCTTCAACCAGGCCTTGGTTAACAACCCTTCAGAGAGCAGTGATTACTAGTAAAGAGCTCCATGGGAGTTGTTGCTTTTTTGAAGGCTTGGAATAATTTTAAATTGCAATGATAGAATATATGCATCTAGATATCAGTCATCTGGGGAAAAAAACAAGGCCAAGCCTATGCACATTTTAATATATTCCCCTCAATTTAGCAGATTTCTCCACAAATGGCAAGAAGCTAGCTGTTCATGCAGGACTCCCTGCCTGTCAGCTCTTCACAGGTACATCAGCATGATCTGACACTACCACTGAAGTCAAACTAACAGGGAGCTGTACGTTCCCCTCACTCTGCTCTAGCCATGGGGTTTTCCTGCTTCCCCTCACACTACATACAGAGATTACATAATCACAGAACAAGTCATTTCAGAGAGCTGATGACAGGAAACAGATAGGAAAAAAGGAGTTTTTGCAAGTGGGTCTGACAGCCATCTACACCTGGAACAGGAACCCACAGCTGTTAATCTGAAGAGACCAGACTATCACTATTAAAACTGCCTCACAACTCCACAAAACTACACCCTTGTAGTCACCCTTGTCATTCCCTCTGAGCTAAGGCCCAGCCTCAAGTCACTCTCACCTGGCACCAGACACACAGGCAGAGTCCTCCTTTGCAGTCCTCATTTCTGCAGTTCAAGTTTCAGCACTGACACCCTACACCTCTTCCCCTTGTTTCCCAATATCCAGGGTCACTCCCAGGTCTACTCTGCTCACTGAAGCAAGACAGCAATAAAAAAAAAAAATAAATTAAAAAAGTGGTATTTATACAACTGACTCATTCAAAAGCTTGTAAATTGGTTATGACCTGCTTGCCACTGCAAGTCTGAAATTCCTGGTCAAATCCACAGACTGTTTTCCTCTCATTCAGAGGCTTTTAACAAACACAATGATCTTACACATCCTTGCATGAATCAGCTGTCTCTGTATATACCAAGATTTTAACAGTTATTTAAAAGCTTGCACATTTAAAAGATTTCTCCTTTGGCAGAGTTCTTCTACACTATCTTCTGTATCTTTTAACTTCAGAAAATTTTAAGAGCCACACTGACTTCAACAAGTAACATTTATATAACACCTGGCGCCAAGAAATCATTATGTTGGCTAAAATATTTGACCTGTACATCTTGAAGATGGATATTTTAGTGGCTGCATGAGAGCACATATAGCAGCAAAATATACTAATATCACAATGTTTTCCCCCACAAGCAAACTTCCAATACTTCCAGAAACCTCAGAACCCCAAAAGCTAGCTACACGAGTAGCTTTAGCTTCAGTAGTTACTTTCAGTAATCTCTACATTTAGATTCTATGCAAGTGTAGCAAGAACTAAATGCTCACAAACTTTGAGGCATGTCCTCAATAAAGATACAGAAATCCATTTCAAATGAAACAGAAAATACACTTTCTCAATGATAACAGGAATCAGTTAAGGAAGGAAAGGCTTAGCCAGGAAACTGCTCTAGTAGTTAGGCTACAATTAAGTTGAAGCTTTGTTTACATTCTTCCTTTGGCAGGCAAAGGAAGTTATGTCTTCCAGATTTCCTGCAACAAACTCCCTCCACATTTCTAAAGCATTTATTTTGCATCCTGCAACATGAACACGCAAGTTTTACAGAACAGTCAAAGCAGCACCACCCATGTCAACATGACATGTTGCTCCTAAAAAATAGAGGCACCAATCATTTATGCATTTAATTCAGAATATTTACACATACGTAATATACATAAAGACTGGACAGTTATGAGAGCTTGTGAGCTGGTTTTTTTGTTTAACTACTTGCTAAAGCAAATCTTCCCTTTGAGCAGACTGATTAAATCCCTTAATTCTTCCTTTCCCTCCACAAGATAATGAAGCTTTTCAGCTGCCCCAGAACACAAAAAAACCCAACCAAACACAATTTTCCAAAAAAAGTAAGATTTACAAGGAAAGCAAAAGTCTCTTAGATTGTACTAATCAGATGAGATACTCCATTAAAGCAACCCACTGCTCTTGATCTCATTTTAGACCAAGTTTTGGTTGTCTTTCTTGTCTACCACTGTCCTTGATACCACCACTCTTCAAAGCAAGGCTGAAACGCAAAAAGGGAAACCTTTGCCAGTGTGAGCTATACTTACCAAACTTCCTTTTATTCTTCCATTATTTCAGAAGTTCCCCAATAAGTGGGGAAAAAAAGCTGACACTGCCACCAAAAAGGCAATCTCAATTCCCTCTCCACCCAGATGATAATTTCCATTCAATTCTGAGTTCTCTACTTGCACATCATATTCAAATAACAGGAACAGTTTTAACTGGATCAGTTTTCAGATTAATAAACACAAAAGGCTCATTTTAACTTCAAGGAAACACATTAATCTTGTACATGTGGGGAAATAAAAAATGGCAAGTTCCATTTCCTTCCAAATTTAAACCAAGGATAAAACTGATTCACTAGATGTTTAAATAAGCACTCTCATTACTGAAGATCATTAGTCCTTAACAAAATTCAGCCTTGATGCAGGTAAAACACAGTCAAAAAATGAGACATTTCCTTAAAATGGAAAAGCCCTGAGTAGCAAGGACAGATCTTTTGGAAAGTTTGCTGTAGGACTGTACTTCTGAGTAAAATCATTTTCTGAGTAAAAACATTTTCTGAGTAACATAACTTAAGACTGAAAACCAGCTTCAACAGTAAGTATCCAGATTACAGCACCAAAGATCTCGGTTAAATGCAGCTACAGACAAGCAGCTTTGATTCAGCGCAGAAGTATATATAAGAATCAGTTTACTGGGGGTATTAAGTCTTCAGACTTGTGTCTAGAACTACAAAGCACTATTAGAAAGGGAATAATCTTACACTATGCTAGAAGCATATTTTGGCATTTCAAGTCCAAATGCACATTTCCAGATGTATTTAATAAAGGATTAAATCTTACAGAGATTTTAAGGGCCAAGTAAGAAGCCGGAGGTACATTCTGACCCAAATAATATAATTTAAAAAAAGACAGAAAATGTTTCTCTCAAATATTATCTTTGGCTATACAAAGAAAAAAAAAAAAAAGACAGCTGAGTTAGGATTTGAGAATCTAAGGCAGTAAACACATTCTTATCCAAAATTTAGATAAGCTAAATCCCTCATATCAGCCATGAAAATAAAGTGCAGAGGAGATGGAGCTAACTTAGTACATTGGGGGGGGGGACAGGGGACTCACAATGACACTGACTGGCAACTCCTCATGCTGTTATAGACATTGCTTTGTAAGAATTACAGCGCTTACATCCAGCTCACCAGTAACAACTGTTGTCTCTCAGGAGCTGAAGAGTACTGACACAGCTTAGATTCTTCCTCATTCAGTATCGAGGCCATCACTACACTGCATAATACAAAACTTCCTGCCTTGAATGTGTTTTAACTTGGCATTCTTCCATCACTCTAGTGTCTGAAGTACAATAAACAACCTACTTCAAAAACTTCCTTGAAGTACCTCACTACAGGTTGACAATGGTATCCTCAACTTAAAAATGTCAGTATAAGCAATTCCACTGCATTACAGTGAGCTATAGTCACTACTAGAATGACTTTAATAGAATCATAAGTTCATGGATTCCTTTAATGTTATCTTCTCTGACCATATTCTTGAGATTTTTTTTTATGTATTTCATTTCACCTCGAGATATCTAAAATCGAGATGCCCATTACAGGATGAGCCACAGCAGAGGACATCAGTCTTTAATATACTCCCACATTTGATTAGCCTGTGGGTTTCATTTTGGTTTTTTTTAACTTTAATAGCTAATAGAAAATCCCACTGTGTATATGCTCCCTGCTCTTTTCCTCCCTGCTCCAAGAGGAACTCTTCCAGTCATTCAGTTAAATACCACAAGCAGCTTCAGAGGTTGTTAACCTTCATGTATTTTAAGAAACAGACATTCAAGTATATGAAAGAAAACCTCTAAATGCCTTCACTTACACAAAGTACTTAAGCACAACCTCACCTTAAACACTACAGATCTTTCATGGATGAGCACTATCACAACCACAGCAACAGAAAAGCTTCAAATAGGACTTGCATCTTCCTAGATGAAGTCAAAGATCACCAAATTCACAGCAACCCTCATTCTTTAGTTCTAATGGTCAAGGAACCATTCCCCCCCTCCACACACACCCCTTTACATCAGTCATCATCATGAGAACAAAGCTAAAGCAGGAGCTCAAAAGAGCTGGAAGAGTAAGGGAGCACAGCTCCAGAAAATAACGCCTCATTGCATTCTGACTGGATTTTTTACTTCAGAGTCTTTCAGTCAGCCCTCAAGCAGCATTTCAAATATTGAGGTGAGGAGAAAGAGCATGAAAATGAACTTTTGCCACTCATACTGATTATTTTTAAAGCAATGAGAATAACCCGCCCATCACAGAAGTGGTTTACAGACTTCACTGCAAGTACAGAGATCTGGGATAGCAGACAATGATAAGCAAAGCAGCAGTCCAATTTCTCACTAATGCAATGTCATCTACCTGGTCACTCAAAAAAAAAACTTTAATTTGCATATAAATAGGCATAATTTTACTCAAGTTTGATACCTTCACAAGACCTTGGTATTCTTGCTCTTTGTATTCCAAACCTTGATTTAAATCTCAGTTCTGGACTGTAAGAAAGAACAGTGTTCTCTGACCTGAACTAAAGTCTAAAACACACATTCAAGCACCCAGATGCATTTTGCACCTCTAATAATCAGACAGAGCTTCTGCAAGTACAAGGTAACAAAATAACATGCGCAACTGAAAAACCAAACAGCAGTCGTTTATTACACTGCTGTTTCAATCAACTGGTTTGAGTTTAGCCATTGTTACCATCAGCAGAAGTGTCAAACAGCAACAGGTTAACAGTGATCCTGAAACAGATTCAACAGATCTTGGACACAGCTTCCAAATTAGAGAGGAATCTTGCATATCATTAACTAGCTTAGTCTATCTTTAAAGCACTTCCCACTAGACAACACTGAAGATTTGAAGTTATTAAGAATGCCAGAAAAGAGATTCATCTTAAAAGCTGCAAGTTAGCATACCAACATAATCCTGTATCAAAGAGGGCAGATTAGAAATAAAAAGGCTCTTTAAGAAGATGGGGAATGGCAGTAACAACAGCAATAGAAAGATATTCTTTAAGAGAGATTTAAAAAAATTACATTCGACTCTTTACAGTTTACTATAGTGAACAGGCAACAGGATACGACAGGTAAGAAAAGGAAAGGGGGACAGAAAAAAACCCCCGATCTTTCTAATACCAGAAGAACTGAACATAAAATGGAGTTTCAGTGTCATAAAGAACATACATAACCACTGAATTCAGACAAGATTTGAGAACAAAGATCAAATAGTATTTACAGAATGATCAGACATTTACACAGATAACAGCTAGTGACAGAATTTCAAGTTTGAAAAAATCAAGCAAGATCTCTACACTTTTGAAACTTAGAAACTGATCTCGGAAGGTGTTACCCTCACATGTTGTACCCCACACTTGACTGAAAGTTGTTCTTTCTCAACCAGTACGGACTACTGTTAAATTTATTTCGCATGCTGTATCACTCTGGTATAACATCATAAATTCATATTTTTCACCTACAGAAAAGGTTTAAACTCACTCATGACAGAAAATTCCCAAAAGGCTGAACACACATCTGCAAGCCCACCATTTGTTAAAGTATACATTCAGTAGCGTCAGGTGTAACCTTGCACAACACACCCAATGGAGCAATTAAAATTGGATTTAAATTTAACTAAGTATATAGTTGCGGATGTACTTCAATCTAATACACTTCAGGCAACACAGTCCTACGCCCGGTTCCCCTTTACCTATCTGACCCTGCTTCTACACTATGCCAGCAAACAGATTTTCCATAGCAATATGACAACCTAGATCAAGGACCTGATACGAATTTATTTTGTGTTGTAGTTGTTTATTTTTCAGACAGATCAGATTCTGAAATACTTCAGACTGAAGCCATGTAAATGGCTCTACCAACACAGCTGAGGGGACAGTGCAGGGAAAAGCAGCTATGGAATACAAGTATTTAAGCCAATTTCATCACTAAGCATCTACCAAGAACCTCATGGGCACCCTTATAAAGGAAAGAAGCGATTTGCCATTGTGCCAAGGACAAAGAAATGAGATACTTCAGATCCCCTTCAGTTTTAGATGAACCTCTGACATGATCTGATCTCTTTGCTTGAACACCGGAAATCAGAACACCACAGTCAAGAGACTAAGATGAAAGCAAAATGCTAAAACTTCACAGAACTTCAGACAGTGAGGTACGGTACACGTTGCATATACCATCATTGACATTCAACTCCTTCCTATTAATTTTTCCTCTTGCCCATTTCTACTCTCCCTAACACACAGTTTTCATTGTTTCTACATAAATCACACAAGGATTTGAGATCTCCTAGCATTCATTCATTATACAGAAGGCATCTTTATAACAGGCATACTTTTGGGAGACACGCAGGACAGACCAAATAGGCACAAAATGCAAGGCTAGCATCAACTTTTGCATCTGCATTTCCCTCTTGTAACAGCTCGGGCATACTGGTAAGCCAACACAGCAAAGACCATTCTAAAAATCCATAATAGCTTCTGTCCAAAGACTGAAGAATATGGCTTGTCAGTGTATCTTTAAAAGAACCTGGGTAATGAAACAGATCAATAACTACATGACTCACTGAAAGATCACCTAACACTCACATCTGAACTAGGATTCCCAGTCTTCACTGCATGCACAATAAAGTTTGTGCACCAGGTTTCCAGACTTGTGTGAAAAAGAAATGGTACAAGCCATTGATCCAGTAACAGGAATCAAAATTCATGTAAATATGTTCAAAAAACAACAAAAGAAAATTTAGAGTCTGAAATTCAGGTGTTTATATCAAGATGTGCTACAAGAGTGGTCAGATTCTCATCAGAATTATTAAGAATATAGTTATTTTTTTCTTAAAAGCAAACACATTTTATTTATAGATCTTTTGTTTGATTAATGGGAACTACTTGCAGTCCATAACAGATGTCCATAGGATGGTTTGTTTCATCTTACTTTTTCCTCTCTGGAAGGCAGCCAGCCACAATTAGCTTTGTTGTCACTGCACAGCCAGACATTAGAATACACTCCCCTTTTATTGCATGTGGTCTACTATGTCAATGCCAAACTAGCATCAGGGTAGCATGAGGGGCAGGCCTAGTGTTACACCACCTTCTATGGACACAGGCAGGACCACAAGATACCATAACACTAATGCAGCCTGCAAAGCAGGACAGAGAAAGACATTGTTCAAGCCTAGCATTCATACCCTATAAGCCTCTAGGTCAATTGTCATCAGTGAGAGCTGTAAACCTGACATCATGTGTGCAGCAACTTAAAAGGCCACTTTCAAAATGAAGACTCAATATTTTGTTAGTCTATTTATCAAGCTCTGACAGTCCCACTGAATTAAATTCAAAGAGCTGGCTACAAAGACAACATTCTACTATAATTTAACAATAAGCGACATTCACAACATAAAGTTCTGAGCTTCTCAGACAAGCTTACAACCTAAGGGGAGAAAAAAAAAGAAAAATTAAAAATCACCATGACAAGCCCATGCAAGTCTTCCAGTGGAGCTTATAAATATAATTCTATTCTTTCATGTATGACTCTTTGCAAATCACTCAATGCCAGCTATAAGCATTACACCACTACTGTATCTATGACTCAGCAAGAGAATCTGGACACATGAAGAAAATTCACTTGCATTAGTAAGAGGCAAGGATTTTGAAAAAGCCAGCAATTACAACAATGCCACAGAAAGTGATCCAAGATGACTTGTGTCTGTGCTCCTTGTATGTTTAAACATACAAAATTAGATTAGAATGTCAAACCCATTTATATATTGGCTAGAGTTTGAAAGCAACTAAAACAATACTTAGTGCAGCTGAGCCAGAATACAAAGGATTCAATAGCTTTTTTTTCATCTCCAATGAACAAAAACAAATGCTGGCTGTACATTCTACACAAAATACTGAACTCTATTTGCAAGATTGCCTGTATTTAGTCCAACTACACCAGCCTAACTAAATCTGAATAAAAAAGAAAGCAAACTGCAGCTTCATGTTGTAACTTAAGATATAAGCTTTAGTCCCCAAGACAGTCATTGCAGGTTTACATGTAAGCATGAATAGTCAGTCATGTTTACATAACATTATTTGATGCAGCAAAGCAGCAAGTTCTTTAATGGCAAAATTATGCTTTGGTCCATCAACTAGGACTAGAATCGAATTATTCCACCAAGGAAGAAAACATCACAAGCCATGACTTACCAATACATTACCTTCATTCAAATATTCTGCAAATTAAGCACTCAGACCTTGCCATTTAAGCATCACAGTCCACAGCATCTGTTCATTACTAAAAGACACTTGCTCCACATGCTCAAAAATAATCTCTATAGAATTAATTCTGTTCCGGTGGCAGCAGACTCTTAGTCAACAAGGCAAGGAAAGGAGAATGGAGGAAGAAATATTTCTGTTGATTTCTTCAGAAAAAGGTTTAAATTAAAGAAGAATCTAACCTCACTGGATCTGAAAAGGAATTACCTTCCCTGCACCTCCCCATTTAAAGCAGTATAATACAGAGCTAGGATGAAAGTTGTCCAGAATATATATATTTGAAATTATAAAGGAGACTATTAGAATACTGCTCCTTTTTCCCCAATATCTTTCAGACAAAAAGGGTAAAGCTTTAACTCATCAAGCTTCAAAGTGCCTCAAAAAAGTTATGAGAATAAAAATTTTGTATTTGAGTTTCTGGTTTTATTATCTCCATTTCTAAATGAAAACACAGCATGCAGTACGTGGTAAAACCCGACGTGACCACATGCCAACAGCATATCTGCCAAACACTAAATTTGTGTGTTACATTACACTGGTTTGGAACAAAGTCTCGAGCGAAGCTACAGTCCCTAAGCTGAATTCTCACACAAATAAAGTATCATTGTATCAACACGTATTTTATTACGTTACTATCATATTTTACGTTAGCCCTTGAAATGTGTATCATCTTTCATCCAACGGCCTCAAAGGGGATGGCAGGGCAGAGCAAGTAGAAACACGAAACAAGAGCAAAGCACTATCCCACCGGCAGCAGGAATATTCCAGAGGCACAAACACGCTCATCACTTACAAAGCTCTCCAAGTTTCCCCAGGAACAACACGGTAATACCTGTACGGAGACGAGCAGGACGAAACCCCACACACTCCAGGGAGGCAGCAATCTCAAAGCCACAGAACCTTCAAGGGACGGGCTGAACGGCGGGGCACGCAAGCGGGACCCCGCAGCCCACGGTGAACGACCGCGGTCCCTCTCGCACAGCCAGACAAGACTGGAGCACCACATCACCGGCAACACAAGTCCTGCACCGGCTCCTGCGTGAGGCGATTCCAACAAATCCCCGAGGGCTCGCGGGGAGCGGCGCCGAAGCCGCCTAGCACTGAAGGGCCACGCCGAGCCGGGCGGCGAGCGCTCCGCAGGGGAAGAGGCGTTCAGGCAGGACCCAACAGCGAGAAGCGGCCGAGGAGAGAACACCGCCGCCGCTCAGGACCGGGGGATCCCTGCGAGCGCAGCCCGCGCCCCCGGGAGCGGCAGGAGGAGAAGCGCCGATTCCCTCGGCAGGAGGCCTTGCGGGGCGGTTGGGGGCCTGCGCCTCAGTCCCGCCGCAGCGGCTCAGCTGCGAGGTAGGAGCTATGGAGCTGGGGCAGGAGTCTCCCGCAGCCGGCACGAAGCACTACCAGCCCGGCGGGCGCGCACCCAGCCCCTGCCTAGGGCACCACGCCGCGGGGGCATTGACGGTCTCGCCCCCTCCCCTCTGCCATTGTAACACGAAGCCCGAGCCGCCCTACCAGCTCACTGCTGACCACGCAGCTCCCCACAGCGCCTCACCTCCGGCAGCCACTCGCCGCCGCCATCCCACCAGCTCAACACCACTCGCTCTCTTCCAGTCCTGGTCCCACTCCGGCCGCCGCCATTTTGATCGCGAGCCCCAGCCTCGGCTGGGCAGGGACAGCGGCCACTGCGCCTGCGCAGGGGCGCTGCGGCGCCCGGGGCACGTGGTCCGTGGGGGCGTGGCGGAGGCGGGGTGCGCCTGAGGGGAGCGCCCCGCTGGGTGGGGGTACGCGGGGCTTCGGTTAGCGGTGGTCGGCGGCTCCGGAGCTGTTCGGTGCTGAGGTGTGTGAGGGCTTCCGCGCCACAGCGGAGCTCACGCCTAGGGGCCGAGGGAGCTCGGCGAAGCCACCAGCCGGCGTTACTCTGGGAGCATTCACGGTTTCCAGTCATCCCTGGCTGAGGAGGCCTCTCCCGCCAACCTGCAAAATGGACGGGGGGCCGGTGCCGAGGGGCTGCCTGAGCGTGGCGAGGCTCCCGCCCGCAGGCCTGGTGTCAGGTGGGGCTGAGACCGGGCCAGGTGTACCCTACCGCTGGCCCCCTTGCCGCGCGCGTGTGTTCTGGTTGCTTTGTGTGATGTGTCTCACAAGCTTCTTACACCCAGGTACTGAGGTGTCTGCAATGCAAGGGGTTTGTCAGCGCGGGTTCTTTGTCCTTGAGACTTCCGTAAGCTGCTTATGTTAAGCATTTGTGCAGCTTCTTGCTTTTCCAAATTGCTATGAGCTTGTTACAAACAGACCACAGTCAGGGTCCAGCATTATTGTTCATTCTGGGAATCTATACTGTTCACCTGGAAATAAACTCCCACTGCCTTCCCCATTTCCAACAGCCTCTCTCAGCATCAGAAATTACTATTTCATACGTCTAGATGAACGGTGGTGCCAGCAGTAAAAATGCTTTTAGCTTTTCCCACCGTTGCCAGTACCATTCCTGCTATATTTTCTCCAAAGAAAGGTGCCTATGAATACAGTCAGGATCAGAACATAACAGCCACCCAGTCTATAAGATTGCTGTTTTCTAAATTGGAGAAGAGGCCAAAAATGCATGTCAACGTTGCATTAGAAAAATAAAACTACTTACATAAACCTACTTGTGCTGTCTGACAGAACTAACCATGTGTCTATATGTGAGAAGGTCTGAGAAAAGGGTTTCATGCACAGACCAAAAAATCTAATGAATTCACATGGCAGAAAATACTTAGTAAGCTGAAAGCCACATCTGTGATCATTCTTGGTTAGTAAAGGCGAGCTATGACTGATTAAATCCCCTCCTGATGTGCTGACAGTCCATTTCTGGAGGGAAGCCTTCCTCCCACTTGGCATCGTGCTGTACTCCAAGCATCTCTGTAATTAACTTGCCTGAATGCAGCAGACTTCCCTAACTACCGCTTGGCATAACATCCCATAATGCTGAGCAGCTTACCAAGAAGCTAGGAAAAAACAGCTTTCAGTATATTTGCCTGTGCTGTAGACTGTTCTCATAGCGGTTTCAGCCTACGAATGGAGGAGAAACACAGTGAGTTGATAAACAGTATTTTGTACACCTTGGGGGTTTTAACCAGTTTAGTTTTCTGTATAGTCTCCAATGTTATAGAATCTGAAAGAACCACAACCTTTGACTTCCATACCTACAGTGAGATGACAGAATTTTTGTAATTGCAATTTAATAGATGAAATTTGCACTGTCAGGGTTATGCTTGTATCTATTCAAGGAAGGCTATGCTCTGTAAATAATACGTTTTTGCAAGCTGTTGTTGCTGCTGTCAGGAGAGCTAATAAAACTGACTGGCAGGCAGAGCTTAGCCTCTTTGAGCTGCTGCCCACTAAAGCCTCCCCATCTTCTATTTCTGTCTCTTTTCTTGTGCCCAGTTTCCATTCCCTGCTATTAGGAACCACAATTGTGGAATACCACTGAATACACAGTGTTCAGCTTAGTTTTATTTTACCCTGGTTTTCTGTATAAATGTGATATATATGATTATATTGCTGGCTTATACATACATGGGTTTAGGTCTAGGATTTCTGTGCTCATTTTTTTTTAACTCATTGATCTGTTTCTCATTTGGGTCCTTCTAGATGTTGTAACTACAGAAAAGGCTTCGTTTGTCTTGGCCATCAAAGTTAAACAACCAACAGATACAAAACTATAAGAACTAAACTGCAGTAGTTGTAATGTGCATGGAATTGTTAATTTAAATATATCTATTAGGAGAAATGTTTGCAGCTGAGGGGCTTAAATATTGACAATGTGAGACAGCCCCTGCCTTTATATGTCGCTCATGATTTATAATATCATTGTTACAATTCTAGCAGTGGCTTGCTGAGACCAGCATAGAAATAAGAACCAGTTGAAGTTAAATAAGTAAGATTCAGGTTACAGAGCTTTTAGACTGAGGGGAAATAGTATGCCTGCTTGGTTTTCAGGTGACGGAAACTAGTTACATATTTGTTGCCAAAGTTCTGTAGATAGTTGTAAAAATCCATTCTTCCCTCCAGCAAGCCTGGCTCATATCTTACAGATAGTGAAAATGAGAAGAAGGGAAGGCAAAGAAGTCTTGCAAGCTGAATGTTTGCTTCGTTGGTGATTTTTATATTCTAATATAAACCAGAGTGTAGTCAAAATGGATGATGAGATTGTAGTGCCAAGATCTTGTTCTTCAATAATCACCCTTTTAGTAGCTAAAATAAACCTTGTTTCTTATGACTCAGAGACAAATGGTGTGTTGGGTAACAACTCGGGGAGACATCTGGCCAGTTGGAAGTGAGGAAGGCTACCATGTGCTTTTGCTTTAGGCTTTTTAAAGCATAGAGGTCACCCCTTGACTGCAGCACAATGTCATTATCTTCAAGGGCTGCGTGGTCTCATGGGCTAGACAGCTGGGAAGTGCACCAAAAGTAAGCTGACCAGCTTCTCCTGCCGCACAGTGCAGAAGACAGGTTATAAAACATTGAGTTACAGACCTTGCTCTGGAGGAGTAGGAAATGGAAGCTAATTGCATTTACATGCAGGTGAATGTGCTTTCTGAGATGAGAGGATAGGAGATTCACACCATCTGACAAACACCCCCAGAGCATGTGCATACACATCACTTCCCTGATCACCTAATTATAATCTTCACACCGTGCTCTCAGAAATAAATTGATCTTCCATTTTTAGCAGGATTGAGATACATTGGTTTGATCTATTTAAAATAATCTCTTGATGTCCTAAGGAGCAAAATCTTGCATATGCATTAAATATTGTAAAATATCATCTCCTCTTTAGAACAAAGTGCAGAATGAGATACTGAGCCACACAACAATTATCAGTGTCTCTGCTTGTATGGAATGATGTAATGCTTTATTCATGTTTTTGCAGGGACTTACTGATGGTAATCACTGTACATACACACTGCATTTTATCTCCAAATTCAAGAGTGTTAGTAGGAAAAATTGATTATGTGCCATCGCTTACTAAAACTGAAAACAACCCAAATGTCTGTTATTTTTCATTTACCCTTCATTTGCACTAGGAAGCTCAAGCTTTGAAGTGCCCTCTGAATATTTATCAGAGTATATTGAAAAGAAAATACACTTGGAAGAAAACCCCCAACAGTTCACTTCCCTTGATTCATTTTTTGTCCATGATTCATTTTTTCGACTTTTGGATGCTTCATTTGCTTTTCATTCCAAATGTTAACTGTTTATTATTATTGATGATGTTTCTGTATTGCTGTGTTGTGTGGAGGCCCTAATCAAAACTGTTCTGCTATGCTGGATGGTGCACCAAACTCAGATTACAGTACATGCTCTAGAGAATTTACAGATTAACTGGATGGTGTGGTTATGCAAGGTGCAGAAAGCCTTTTGCAAACCAGTGAGAAAACTGGATGTGCATCATTTACAGTGATAGTTGGGGTCACACCACATGTTGCAGAAAGTGCTTGCACCCCTGGGTGCCTGCTACAGAAATAATGTCACCTGTATTGGTTAGAGAATGGGATTCTATTTTGCTATAAGCAACACCTTTTTATTCATGACCATCTGAAGCGTGACTTTGTAGCATTACAGATCAAATCCTTAAAGTCCAATTTATCTCAACTTTTTTTTTAGTGTGTGCATTTCAGTTCAATTTTATGGCACTCAGGGCAGTAAATCATGGCTAAAGAAAAGCTTAGAATGCTTTAGTATCTATTTATTGGTAACTAATCCATATTATTTCCATATTGGGGGTTGAAACTAGATGATCTTAAGGTCCTTTCCAACCCTAAATATTCCATGGTTATGGATGCTTATTATGCTAAACAAGCTTCATTTTTAACAATGATAATGATGAGATTCTGCAAATACAAAGATTTGGACTATTACTGGCTCTTTAATTTTACTCTTTGTGTGTCGTCTTTCTTACTATCTGAGCCTTTCTCACTATATAAACCTACTTCAAAATTTTGTAGAAGAAGGGTATTCAGCTTACTCATATACACAATACTTGTTACACATCATCCAACAGCCCCTCAAAGAGTAAACTGAAGTTGCTATGAAAGCAACTTCATAATTGTATGAATACAATACAATACTTGTATTTCTATAATCAGTGATGGCAGAGCAAAAAATAGGTTTCCCTTTGTGAAATAAGTGGCGTAGAAGCACACCAATGCCAGTAAAGCTCTTTCTACCACAATTTTGCTCATTTCTTGAGTCACCAGACTTTTACACAGAGATGAGGAAACTCCTGTTTTCTGGCAAGAGGGCACAGGAAGGTTGGTGAGGGTAGGGGTATTTGCTGCTAGCAGGAGAGAAGGAGGCTGCCCTGGGGCCACTGGAACGGACACTACTATGGAACTAGCTGCCATGGGATCTCTCCTTGTTCTGCAGCGAAGCAAATTCCCCATCAGCAGGCAGAAAAAGCCAAGTGACACACAGCCACCATGAACTGCTGGGAAGCCTGGCAAGTTTGGTGAGGTGAAATAGTTGCACCCAGCAGAAACAAAGTGCAAAGTATTACCTTGAAGGAGGTGTTGCTAAACAGGCCCTGCCTGTGGCAGGTGGCAGAAAAACATGGGCATTAGGGGCGTTTGAAGAAGCATGAGGAAAAGAAGTGCCATTAGACTCACATGTTAAGGTGGGGAGGCCTGGGGACAGATATCTCTTTGTGGGACAGCCTATCACATCAAGAAATGGAGACAAGGTTGGTAGTGTTCTATGCCAGGAGGCTAAACCTTATGACACCAATGGCCTGTGAAGTCCATGGGCTGACAAAGCTGGGCAGCCAATGGCCATTACATTTAGACAAACTTACACTGGGAGACACAAGATCTCAAATTGAAGTACACAGAATTAGTTGTTTTGCCTGTGTGACCTTTATGAAGGTGTCTTTTGGCCATGCACAGAGAAAATCTCTCACTCTGATCACCAAGCATATCCTAAAAGGGATATTACCTCATTGTAAACTAAATGTCATTTGGATTAACCTTTAGTTGGGTCCTTAAAAGGGTTTTGTTATGTGTACAGTTTGTTTGTTGTTACTGATGGTACTGTGTTGCTGATGCTTTTGGTGGGGGTTTAATCACCCACCGTGTTGCTGCTTTCCTTGGTAAACACCCTTTCTAATAAGTCAGTGTAGAGAGAGATGCCAAAACCAAACTACCTCTGATGATGGCAATTACTTGCCTTGGCTGCAGATACCTTCACTGCTGGTCTTTTTCTACCACTTAGTACTTTATCAAATGATCCCTTTTTTCCCCCACAGGATCCAATTCTGTGAGAAATGTACTGAATGTAAGATGGTCACTGAATGAGCGGTTACTCAATATATTGATTTCTCCTCACAGTTCAATATGGCGCTATGCCTACTTTGCTGCACACTTCAACCTTTGCGTTAAATGCAGAGTTATTAACTTCCTAATGCCCTGTCTGTGGCATTTGAATGCTTCGCAAACACTAATAAATTCTCAAAAAAGCAGTTGTTAATGTTCACCCTGTAGATTACAATGCAAGGTGCAGAATTATGCAGGTGAAGTAATGCTTGTTGTGGGGGCTCAGTTAAGGCACATGGGCTCTTCTGGGTGCTTCCCAGTACTGTAGCACTTGCTGTGTTCAGTACGTTTCCCGTTCTGCTCAGTTGCAGCTGTGAGTCTGCCCTTTTGTAAATTTGGCACCAAGATTTCAAGTCAAGTAGTCAGAACATGAAGAACAAACAGCTAACCACAATTTATTTAAAGTTTAAGTGATAGCTGATTATTACACTGTAATTCTTTGGCAGAGACAAGGCTGGATTCCCAGGAGAGCACTTAGCTATGAGACAGTCCTTTCTCTTCCTGGAATTTCTTGCCTCATGCTGTCTGCACCTTCCAAGTTCTGCAGCATGCTAAGCAAAGGTCAACATGTGGACAGTACATTTTTAATGTACATCCATGATTTATACCCAGAGCAGGTCCATCCCATAAGTTATCTGTTTAGACCATGCTAAGACCCAGTTGGATCTGCATGTTGTAAAGTGCAATTACTGATGTTAAAAATAGTTATTGATTAGATGCAGCTTGTGAAGTTATATAGCCTCAGCTGAATTCATAGCACTGACAGGAATTTGTCTATGTGCTTAATGTACGGATAAACTAATTTACTGGTTAGGAAGTTCATGCAAGAAAGATGATAGTAGATGATTAGTGGGAGAATACATGATACAAGAACTGATGATGTGCATATAAAGCCTGTTTTTTGCATTCAAGTTGCTGAACCGGCAGTCCTCCTGAGATTGATCAATGGTGGACAAATCTTGCAAAGTTATTACCACTACTTGTTCTACTGCCTTAATAAAGAAACCTGGGTAATGAAGATCTTATCAAGTTGAATCGTGTCTGGACATGTCTGATTGAATCTGGTTTCTGAAAGAGGAGGTTAGAAACAAATTGAAGCAATCACTCATTGTCAGTGAAAGAGCAATGCTAACACCACCTTCAGATGCTGGAAGGTTTTGGAGTGCAAAGTGAGAGCAACAGGCAGAGTAGCAAGTGGTCAGAAGGAGGGCAGCCTGGAAAGAAGCAGTTGACAGAGATCTCCTAATCTCCCTAAATATTGTTGGGCACTGTAAAGGATTTCTCACAATCAACAAAATTTTCCTAGTGTCAAATCTAAATCTCCTTTACTGCAATATAGGCTCACTACTTTTTGTTCTGTCAACCGCAGACCCAGGGAACAGATTATTCTCTTAGTCTTTGCAAACATTTTTATAGGACAAGTCTGGAAGACAGTCACTTCTCTTTTTAGACTAAACAATTACAATTTCTTCACTGTTTCCCTGTAGATGTGTTTTGTAGTTCTTGATAATTTTTCTCACACTTCTTTGTTGTCTTTCTGATTGTTCACATCTTCCTTGAAGTACAGGTCCCAAACTGGAAGCCAGATTGCAGCACCGGTTTTACCAGTAGCATGTGCTGTAGGGGACTCCTTCGAATACTTCACAGACGATGCTTTTGTATGTATTTCCAAATACAAGTACATTTTTTTCCCACAGTGTAATGCTGACCCAGATTTTATTTGTCATTTAGTGCATCTCTCACATTGTGAAATGATTGAGTAAGCCGATTTTTTAGCTCCTTGTGTTTTGTGCTGTTGGTTATCCTGCAGAATATTCTGTCCTTCGTTATTTGTCTAAATTCATCCTTGTTTTTACTGAATTGTGTGTGACTGAGTCAAGCTGGCTACTTGTTACACGCATCTCTGGTTCTTTCTTCACAAAGGGTTAGCTTACAGCTGTGCCATTCATATTTTTCTGAGGAAATACCAATTTTCTGAGTCTCGTTTTTCCCATGGGCTTATTTTTATGCCCATGTGAGTTTACTGAATTTCATGGAAAGCAGAATTCATTACATTATTTTACTGTTCTTCATAGAATCATAGAGTAGTTAGGGTTGGAAAGGACCTTAAGATCATCTAGTTCCAACCCCCCTGCCATGGGCAGGGACACCTCACACTAAACCATGTCACCCAAGGCTCTGTCCAACCTGGCCTTCATGAAACATCCTTCATGAAAACAAGGAACACTGGTATTTCATAGCCTAAGCTACCTTTCTGCTCTACATTCTCAATCAACTTCTCCCTACTGCTTGCAATCAAATGGGAAATGAGCTCCCTTCTACCTGTATTGTGAACAAATACACCATCAACGTCTTCCAAGAGTTTGCTGGACATCTGTTCTATATCCTTTTTTGCCTACTATATGTGCAGATGGCGGTCTTCATTATTTCAAAATTTGGAGCTTTGGGTGTTTCTGCTTGCTGCTCTCAAAAAGCCTTGTCTGCATGATCTGCCTTGTTTAGTGTCCCTGTGTCACCACCTTTGTGGATATCCCTCTTTGTCATTATCCATATGTTAACATTATGATGACATGGATTATCCCACTTTCGGTTGTGCAAATTCAGCTGAAACTGGGTTATTATATTTAAGATTTCTAGCATTTCTTATTTCCTGTGTTTCTTGCATTAATATCCAGATACTGAGTTGTTCAGGGTATTGATTTACTGTCCTTCATGACCTTATGATCTTTATGAACACAAAGCAAAGATACCGCCTTCCCCTTCTTGGCAAGGTGGACAGAACATCTACTCAGTAATTTGTAGAACAGTATTTCAGAGAACCCAGGTCCTGCTGCTACTACCATTTGTGCAGACAAATGATCATTTCCAAGATGTGTTTCACTTTCCTGCCCTTAATTTATAACTGGAAGAAGTATATAAAGAGTACAAGCTGAATCCCCTGCTGCCTTACCCTCTCTCTTTGCACCTTGCAGTTACTTCTGATTCCTTCAGGCTCTCTCCTAGCAGGATCCTTGGCACTCACATGGATGAAGAGCACGAGGAAATAATCACTGAACTGGCAGGACTTCCTCATCTCTTTCCAGAGGTTTGAATACACTTTTCTTGGAGCAGCAGGACAGAGTATTGTATGGGTCTGCCCAGTTCAGGAGAGTTCAGAAAACACTTTTTGTTTCCTCCATGGATGTTGTGTGCTTTAGGTATTTTGGGGAATGTGTCTTTTCTTCCTCACTCTCAGTGCCAAATCCTTGCTTGCTGCCTGGACCCTGGCTCTTTGACTTCAAAAGCATTTGACTTGTAAAAGAAGTCAAATTCACCCCAGCTGCTGATGCTTCTGGACTACTCCAGCTGGCCAGCTTTCCTTCTCTGCATGTTGACCTTAATAAAGGGTTTGAGAAGCAAAGTAAGTTAATTAGAAACTACTGTCCTGAGACATAGTCCTTTCAGACTATGCATGATATTTCAAGTCGTGCAAAGGAGGAAACACTGACCGAGGTTTTTTTCTCTGTGAGGTTCATAAGAGACCAGCGTGGGCTGTACCACAGCTGGGACAGATCCATGTTTTGCTTCCTGATTGTAGTGGTCCTGATCATGCCAGGGAGATCTGCAATTCCACACTGAGCCACATAGCAGTTCAGGGATAAATGAAACGTTATTGACAGATTTTGATTATTAAGTAACAGTTAATGAAAATCTATGACCCCTCCTGTGAGATCCAAGATGACACTGAGTGTTAGCAAAGAAGAGAAAAAGGAGGAAAAGTGGATGGAAAATCACAAATATATTGACACTCAGGTTCTGATGAGTCTTTTAAATACTAAGGTAAGATCTGAGGAGGTCATGTATGAACTTTTATATTCTGCTAGTGGAGTCCTATTATTTTCCCAGGGTAACTGCTGTGGATGAGTGACTGTATCTCCAGGTCATCACAAACAATGATGAGAATTTGCTGCACTGGCCTGCCGTATAGATATATGCAGTATGCATGTATCCCATGCAAAATGTTCAAGCTAACAGAAGGATTTACAATTACCTGAATGAGAGGATTGCCTCGGAAGCCTTTTTTAATTAGAAGTAGGTTTAAGCTGTGTCAGATGTAGTTCTGTGTTGACTAATGATTCAAGGATCTTTAGATGCAGATTATAGGTGCAGATCTGAACAGATAAAGTCAACCCTGAATGCAGTAAACTGAAATGGATAGAACATCACTGGTTTAAATGCATAATTTGTTAAAAGTCTGGTTTTATTTATGTTTCAAGCTTTTGACTCTGCCTCCCTTTTTGCCTTAGAAGTTAATATTCACTGTACACTGATCTTCGTTTTCTCCCAAGCGCTTGCATCCTCCGTCTCAGGCTATCCTATGTACATGGGAGGAGATCTGTGCAAAGAGCTTTTTTCAAATCCCTCCTTAAAATTAACTTTGCTATGAATCTTGCATAGAGTTTTATGCTGCTACTGCTTGCTCTGCTGCATATGGCATTTGTCTTGTTACTCCTCGCTTTTCTCAGCACATGTGCATTTATTTTTGGCTCAGGCTCTGCCCTTTCAAACTAAAGGAGCCTTATGTGCCAGAAGGTATTACTTTGGTAAGACCAGCTTTGCTTCTGTGGACCACTGCAGCTGCCTGGGGATGTCAAAGTAGAAGCTGCTTGTGAAGGTCATGTCTCAGGGTAAAAAGAGGCCTTTGAGGTTTTGTTGGGACAATGACCCCACCAATTCATTTTATGATGTTGGACAACAAGAACAAATTTTTGTGAGATCTTGATAATTTTCTCTCTGTACTTCACTTTCTAAAGAGCTGTTTTATGTGTCCCATTTAGACTACAGTGTAGCGTAGCTATGCAGTTGTTTGTATGTAGATATATGGATAGCATATGGTCTTGTGGCATAACATGTACTGGCAGTCTGTAACCTTCTGAATCAAACCTCTGCTCTGGAGAGACCAATCCAGGATTAGGCACTGTGAGCAGAAGTCTTTCCTCAGAGCAATGGAGCTAGTGCAGCCAAGCTGTTACATCTACACATCACTGCTTGGGGATATTAACCTGACTCCAAGAGTAGTACAGGTATTTCGCAAGGTGTTGGGCTTTCTTTGCTGCATACCAGAGACATGCCTTTAGAGACTTCTATAGGCACAATTCACTTTCTGTCTGTAATTCTCTCTGAGCAAACTTTGAACATAAAAAGAGCATTGCAAGACAAAGATGCCAGGGATCATTCACTGAAATGAATGACCTGGCTCTGGATTGGTTCCCAGGGTTACATCATCCTCCAGAACTGCACGTGGCTATTACATTGTGATGCCCACCCACAACTCAAGAAAAAGCTGAAAGGTTATGTGTTCTTGGGATGTGATGAAAAAAGAAGCAGTAAGTGCAGTGATTTTAAAAGTAGGCACAGTGCATTTATCCAGATTGGATGAATCAGGGTAATATGACTTGCTTGCTTTTGCAAGAATGCCTCCAGCTAATGATTACCAGCCATTTGGATCAGTTTTGTGTCTTGTCCAAAATACAGTGTGTTTAACAATCATACCATGGGCCATCTCTTCCCTCTTTCTGGGTTGGCCCAGTGCCACTGTCTTCAGTTGTACAGTGCCAGCTCAAAAAGCTGGGTCTCTAGACTATCATTTGCTTATTCGTCAGATTCTGAGGGAAAATATAAATAGTACTTGGCTCTCTTACTGTTCCCTATAGAAAAACCAAGGAATCTCATCTTCATTTAAACAGAAGGGAAAAGTCCAATATTGTTAAAGTATTGAAATTTTGGTGTCTCAGGTAAAAGGGCAAAAAGCTGATGCTATCCCACTAAAATTGATAGGAAAATTATCACTGAATGGTGGACGTAGGATGAATCCCCAAATTAAAATAAAGGCCCTTTATGAAAGTAGAATAATTTTCAGCGGAATTCAGCATTTCATTGCTTCTACCAGTGTGAGCAATATATTGGTTATTTTTGTGATTGTAAATAAAGGCAGCAGCCAGTTTGTGTCCTTGCCATTTACAGAAATATCTGTTAAAAGAACTTGCAAAATGCTTGGCCTTTCTCAAAAGCAATTGCTTTGTACTGAACAGCTGTGGCCAGAATCAGAAAGCCGTGTCCTCTGCTATTGCCCTGGCACTGCTAGGAAACCATATTCAGTCTCTGGTTAGTTAGACTCCCTGCCAGGTCCTCACCACATCCAAGAGAAATCTTATATCACTGTACCATTCAGAGGCTCAGACTTTTAACTGGGACTTTGATGGTATTTAGCTATGCCAGGACAGCTGGAGGAATTCTAGCCTAGAGTCGTATCAAATGTTCTCTGTATTCCAGCTCTTGCACCAGTTGGCTGCATTGTTTGAA
The DNA here is from genome assembly GCA_009867235.2 of Psittacus erithacus. NCBI lineage: Eukaryota > Metazoa > Chordata > Aves > Psittaciformes > Psittacidae > Psittacus > Psittacus erithacus. The sequence continues at coordinate 10,351 of WYDI02008883.1, read as the reverse complement.
CTTACAGAACAAAAATGCTGTATACTGTATGCATCAGTCAAAAGCATAGCAGAGAACATCTTTTGTCCCAGGTTGCAAAAAAGGTTTTAAGTTGTTTTTCATCTACTTACATAGGTGGATAAAAATCTTTTCCTTCAGGAGAACAAACCCAGAGCAAAGCGACTGTATACCCAACCAGATGTAGGCAACTATGAGTCTGCTTTGTGTTGCGCAATGATTTAGTGCCATCTACAGTGTGAAATGAGTCTGGAAGATCAAAAGCTGACGGAAATTTAAATCACATGCAAAGCAAAACAGCATGCCAAAAAAAAAAAATAAAATTACCTTATGATTTTAAAACAAAGACATGATAAAATGCCAGAAGAAATGTTACTAACAACTTTGTATGTATTAAAATAGCAACAGAAGACAATGTTGTTTAATAAAATTTGTGCTTTTGAATATGCTTGATTCCAACATTTATCAATGCATTCTTAATGGTGGGATTTTTTTTCTCAGTTTGTTTATATTTGCTACTATTGATCAAACTGACCTTGAAGTAAATGGCAAAAAGTCACCTGATGCTCATCCTAAATAAGGTTTATGCAACAGCATATGAAACCTTCTTTGGGTCCTCTGGTGTCATTGGTATGAGCAGAGAATCAGACCTCTGTTAAATAAATTCGATTTTTTGGAATTTTCCTTGGTAGAGCAGTCATTCAAAACCTAGGAGCATGTTGCCCTTTTTGAAGTGCTGTGGTACTGACCGAAGCACAAGAACATTTATTGCCCTTAACTTGTCTATATAGGAAGCTCTCTCCCTTCTCTTTTCTCTCATGTGCTCTGTTCAGGCAGTAAATAAGAAGTTGGGGGGTGTTGTTTTGTTTGGGTTTTGTTTGCTTGTTTGTTTTTGCCCCACATGATGATAAACTAAATAATTCACTTCTTTCTCCCTTTGTATAGTCTCACAGTGAGAGAGCTGAGCCTAGTTGCTCTTCAGCCTTCAAATGTCATAAATGCAATTTAGAACGGAGAATGAGTTTCTGACAATTGGATGTGGACTCATTCTAAACTCTTACACAAATTAGCAGCCTGGCTCTGGATCATTGCAAAAGCAGCTTCCTAGTTCCTGCAGTATCTGAGTGCACAAGTGGAACAGTGGTCCCTGAGGGACTCTGACTGGGAATGAATTCCCCATTTGCCATTAATGTTATTTCTAAATTAAATGGGTTTGAGAATAGGAACTGAAACAGCAGGCTCTGATCTCAAGATCCCTAACAACCTTCCTTACTGCTCTCCTCTATCCTCTCCTCTTTGTTTGTATTCCTCCTCAATATTTATAAGTCTTCACAATTAGATCCATAACTTTCTCGTGTAAGTGATATTATATCTACTGTTCTTAAGGTAAGGCACTGACAAAATCAAGAACATATTTCCTCCTTGTGTATTCGCACTATGTGGAGCAAGCTTATTAAATGTTGAAGCAATACTTGCAGTAATAGAACACACCAGCCTTTCTTTCTGGTAAATTCTTAAATAATTTGAAATTTTCACATATTAGTAGAGACATTGCTAGGTCCATGCAGAGGGCCCATGCCAATTGTGAAAGCCTTGTTCATATTCTCAGCTTGGCAGCAGTTAGGCACCAATTCATCCCATCAGACACCAGTATTTAACCAAGGTGCTCTTGTTAGAAGTACTCTTAAAGTCAGTAGAGGAAGAAAGGCGTCTGCATGGTAGATTCAAATCTTCAGTGCACATTGATAAGACAGGAAGATCTATACAATTGAATACATAAAAAACAACAATAGAAGGAGCCTATGCTTCTAACTTAGATACCTTAATAAAGTATGAGGGATGAATTCACTTGAGGCTGGAGTTGAGAGGAAGGACACTTAAGGTTTTTTTTGGTTTTTCTTTTTTCAGAGTAAAACCAGCTGCAGAATTATGAACAAGAAATCTGCTGTGTCTATGTTCACGCACACAAGGATTATTCAGCTGCTTTTCTTAAAAGAAGGTTTATGTTAAAGAAGTATTTGCTCTGAATTTTTCTTCTGCGCAGAAACAACCTGTAGAATATCGAATACTGAGTAAATGCTTAAGGCAAAATGATATCTATAATTAGTTTGTAAATGGTTTGTTTATTCAAAATGTAATGAAGATTGGAGTGTTCTTAAGCCTACTTTGGCATTGGTCTTGAGCAACATGTATTCTGGATTATCTGCATCTGATGCAGCATCTGATGCAGCATCTGATACCAGCGTTTGGTTCTTTTCTCTGATAAGATCTTGTAAATCAGGAACAACTTCATTGCCGCTAATGAGCTTTTCCACTTTTAAATCCGAGCGAGGCGAGGCTCAGCAGTCCCCAAGTGGCAGTGTTTGCGCTGGAAAGGCACAAAAATCCCAGGTCATGTCTCGAAGAGGCAGGTTACCTAGTGTGTAGGGTTATGCTGGGACACAGTTTGGCCCAGCCCCTTTGCTGCATTCAGAAAATCTACTCCAACCTTTCTTCCCAAAAGTGCTGCTAAAAGTCTGTGCAGCTTAAACAAGCGTTCCAGCAAGGTTCAGCGTGGAAAGATCAGGAAAGGTCATTTTATGTTAAAATGCATCTAGATTGTGTCTATCCTAGAAACAGACATTAGAATAGTTTCTGTTTGCAGATTGGAAAGTGTGTTGTTCTGTATCTGAAGAAAGAGCTAAGAAGAGAATCACCACCAAATCCTCTATATTCTACTATACTTATTATTGATTTGAAATTTATGGGAAACCAAAATATTCCTGATATCAGGCACATTTATAAATATCAAGTGCATTTAATGTTATTGAAGGCAGGTTTTTTTAATGTGTCCGAGGATTAGAAAAAGAGTTTATTTTCTTCCAGATATAAAGCCTATGGTGAGAAAGCTACAACATCCTGCTCTGATTTTCTCATTAATAGAAAAAAGACCTTCCAAAACCAAAACAGTCTTCCAAAACCACAAAGTAATGGTGGTTACTTCGTTTTCAAAGCAGCTAGTTCTACTACCATCATCAGTACAACTGTCCTAAATTTACATTGCTGTAAGGCTCCTGTTTTGAATTGCTCTGTATCTTGATGCATCTTTAATCTTTTGTGATGATGATAGTTCAAAAACTAGTTCACGCCAACTGAAATGTTTTCCTGAGTGAAAAAGAAAAGACAATCAGAAATAGTCCTTCAAAGACAGTATCAAGGGTGATAAAAGAGTTAGTTAAAAAATCTCTCTCCAATGGTGTCATTGCAGAAGTTTTATCAGGACTGAATAAAATTAAGATCTGTAGATTAGTACTGATGAGTGATAATTTTCAGGGAAATTTCAATAGGTGTCATACTTCTGTATGTTCCATTCTCTCTAAAATAAGGATTAATGTCTATGCCTAGGGAGTTTTAACAATTCTCTTTGCAGCAGGTTTCCTCAGGTGTTATTCTGGAACCAATTACCATGGAAGATATGGCCCAGCATTAACTTCCTGCACACTCACTTCAACTTTCTGAATAAAACTAACAAGCGGCCTCATGCTGAAATAAAACTCTTGAAACAGCCTTCCACTGTTACTACAATCTTCCCCCAGGAGAAGATGAGGGAGGAAATGAACTACAACTTCAGATGTTCAGTGCTGTCTCTGTGTACATTAATTGAAAGTGCTTTGCTCTAGCATTGGTGGGGATATTATAACCCGTATCACTGTAGCAGTGGCTAAAGTATCTGCCCTCTTAGCTAAGCTGAGAGGAAATAGTACTAGCAGATGAACATATAAGAAGGGACCTTAGCAACTCAAAATTATTCCAGTGGTAGCAGTCTAAAGAGCAAATTACTTTTAAAAGCAGTGCTCTGAAAGAAAGAAAGAGCAAGGAACTATTCTGCAGGATCAGGTATGTTGGGGAAAATACAGAATGTAATTTTCACGTAGCAGAGAAGCAAGTTGCCGAATAAACTGTGTCAGGAGAGCTTTGAAGTCCTCCTGCCACCCTGAAGGAACCAATAACAAACCTAGGAACAGCAAAAGGCTTTTCAAATCTAAATTTAATGTGAGAAAATTCCTAGTGTTCACAAATGGTGTAGAAGTAGTGTCTGGAGGGCTGGCAATGCAAGTATAGATGAGGCTGGAGCAGGCTGGGCACTAAATGAGACAGACTAAGTGAGGAGCAAAAGGAGCTGTGTTGAGCCTTTTTGGGGGGACTTTGGCAAATGCTGTTAACTGCTATGTGAAAATACATTGTCTGGTTGTAAATGGCAGGGTGCAGCACTCTTGTGAGCATAGAGCTATGGTAAAAATGGGGAAGAGTGGTCTGGACTTTACAGCTGAGTAGCTGGAAGGTTTGCTAGAAAAATAAGGTTACATCTCATTTTCTAGTGAATATGCAGAAAGCTGGAAAATAATTGCCAAGCATGGTAAGGTAAATGAGACCCACAGTTGCTATTGGAGGAGAGTCATTTCATTCGATGGATTTCATTCAGGAGTTAATGCTAGTGAGATCTCTGCAGGAGATAGCTGGGAAATGGAAAGAGAATATCAGTATTAAGTTTCCAGTCCTCACAGTTGTAGAGAAGAATAAAGTCAATGTAGAAAGTATGAAACTGAAAAGCTAAATACTTGAAAACAAGTATTAGTACTTGAAAACTGTTGGTTTTAAATAACATGTATGTAGGACAATCTTGGTGTTGAAGGATTTCTCTCAGGAAGTCTAGTTGCTTAGGGTTACCTATGGTGTGCTTAGTTGCTATTGCCATGGGTGATAAATGCAAATCAGTCTTTTGCTCTTTAGTTACTTTAGGCACACCTCTCAGATATACTTATTTCTGGACAGATTCAGTATTTGTTACAGACAGGCAGGATATTTATTGTTGGTGGAAGATTTACAAGAGGAAAACTTGTCTCTTCCTCCTTAGTAAATTTACTGAGATAACAAAACCACAGCACTGGTAAATTACGTGCCAGACGTGACTGTTTAATCATGAATCCACTATTGTTCATTCGTGTAGACTGCTAACTTTTTGCTCTTCACACGGTGCTAACATATTTTGCACATTGTCAGAAAAACTGAAGCTGAGGCTCTGACCACCACCACCATGTTGCAGGCTGTCTTGGAAGTGAGCTGTGTGGATGTACTCTCAAGAAGCCTACAGAAGCACGCTATAGTTGTCTGCTTCAGGCTTTGGTAATTAAAGGCAGGAGAAAACAGATGAAATTAATAAAATGTATTTAGAAATGAGTAAGGAATCCAATAAGCTGCATGTTTACTGCAGCTGAGTGAAAATTTTCATGGCTGCATGTAACAAACACAGACTTTGTTCCAATGTTCATATTGGAAATTGCAGAGTCTGTAGCTGAGTGGAGGATTATTTACTTCCTTGCCTCTTAACCTCTGAGTGCAGAAGTAACACATTTTATACAGATGTGTGTAGGCTGTCGGATGTCTGATTGCCATCAGTAAAAGCTGACTAGCTATGAACCAGCCCCAGTTTGCAAGTTGAGTTGCCTAATTAGTATGGTGCTGGTCCTGGTCTAATAGCTCCTAAACTTCGTCTCAGTGCTGCAGCACTGTAACTCTCCAGATGCCCAGAGAGGGATGTGTGCACTCCTCTACATGCAGAGCTCTCTCTGCCTGCCCAGACACTTCTGTTCTTAATCTCTTGCCAGTAAGGCTGATAGCATTTTTCTGCCTTTGCCTGTTGTCCTGTCACACATTCTGCTTTGATGCTGGACCCAGGCAGGCAGCTTGACATTTCCCTGCTGCGGACGGTTGCACTCCCAGCAGGCTGCTTCACAGCTTCTTTGTACACCTGGATTAGTGATGGTTTGGGTAGGATGTGAAGGAAGGAAATATTCCCTGCAGTGGGGTCAGGGAAGTATTTTATTTGAGGTACTGGTTGGGTCAGATCTTTTTTGGATGAAGATGATAAGTTAACTGCAAGTGTGGGCAAATGGGAATATCAGAAAGTGTGTAATTGGAGGTGCAAATAACTTGTGTAGAGAAACATATACATATGAATATAGGGGTAAAAAGATGGTTTAGGCTTTAGGAGATGGGAGGACAGACATTTTGCCTTTCAGCATCATCATCAGAGACAGACTCCTCCCATCTGCTGGGCTCAGTAGCATAAGTTAGTGAGCCTGTGGGAGGTGGCGGCATAGTACCAAGGTGCTCCTTTTCCAGACAACAGGCACATATACACACTCCTGCTGGCACTGACCCAAGGACAGCAGCTACACAGCATATTTTGGTTTGTATTGGTGCTTCTTGCACCCAGCTTAAAAGAGAAGGGACTTGGCTGTCAAGCAGAAGGATTCCTTGCCTTCATCGGAAAGAATTCACCATCCTACAGATTTTGAGCAATAGAAAATAGCAAAGGACTGGGAAGCTCCTGGCAGCAGCAGTTACTGGCTGGTCAGGATACCCCAGCCATGCTTTCCTCTCACTGGAATAAAATGATGGGCCCTATAATGCACCACAGATCCCGACTCTTCTGCTTCAGGTCTACCAGCTGGATCAGCTGCTGCATCCACAGCTCCCCACCTGAGGAAAAAGTGGGACTGATGGTGAGTTCTGCCTTTGTGCCCTCACTTCTCCTTTCCCAACCCAGCATTTGGCTTCCTTTTGCTATTTTCTTCTGCATAGACAATATAGGTTTCATTCATCCCAGCTGGAAGCCAGTTCTCCCAAGGAACTCCTTTCTACTTGCGTAAGTTCCTCTCTTCCCACCTCCTAAATAGCAAATTTGTTCCTGAGAGGAAGGGAATGCTGTCACAGCATCCTACAGAGACATGGGTCACAAAATCCCATTTCTGTGGGGTGCCCTTTCCTGAGCTTTAATTATAGTCCCCAGCAAAAGTACTCTAATATGTGATTATAGAAGACTCCCCTATTATATGAAGTCCCAGTTAATAGATACCCAAAGCTTTTCTATATGGTTAGTGGTAAGCTGTGTTACTGCAACTAGTAAGTAAATAATACTGTTTCTATAAAGACTTTATTCACAAAAAGCTCAAGAAATAGGCACAAAATGTACAGAATCAGTAGGAAAATAAGAAATTTGCCATCTCTTTAATGTGTATTTATGCTTTTGTATGTCTTGCATAAGCATGTTTGTGCATGGCATGGACTAAGATAATTATTTTCCAACTGCCATGCATTACGACTGCTTCTAGTCCAAACATGCAAAATTATCTTCTGTGGATTATTTTTCCTTTAGACCTGCCACATCTCTGGGTTTATAGCTGCAGATGTTCAATAATATCGCATAATTTGGTTGGCAATAGACTGCTTACCCTGGAAGCATTCCAGTTTGTTTTGCTTTATTTAACAATATTTCCTTTCATTTAGGAGACAATAATCAGATTCTCAGCATTTTCACTGGCAGTCCTTGGTCCGGCTGGATGGTTCATGTGCCACCTTCCGAGCTATAGAAAGAAATAGAAAATATCCCTTCAAAATTAAGATCTGAAGGCTGCAATAAACTGTAATACTCCTAACTTGGACTCTCTTGAAAGGGAGAACACAATGACTTGCAGGCCAGTTTAAAATAAAATGATTGAGAAATGAGTTCAGGCTTTATGTAGGTCACATTGCTTCCATATGAAAAAACCAACAAGACAAAACAAAACTCCTGATAGGGAATATGGCTAACTAAAGTCCTAGCTCACAATCATCAGTGTGGTGTAGTGGTTGCAACATAATGGTAAGTCTACTCTTCCACCACCTGCTGCAGTGGGACTAGGCTTCATGGACCAGTTTGAATCTGTCATCAGGTACTGTGGGAAAATAATCAAAGATTGGCAAGGAGGACTGTAAGCATACTTCACTAACTTGCACCTGGGGTGTTGAAAAACACGTATATCATACTAATTGCCGTTTGGCCTTGTGTGTTGGACAAGTAGAACACCTGTGTTTAGATAACATTGGCCTGTGACACACTTAGAGGCACCGTACTGAACATGCCCGAGATTCCTGCCCTGCTGTGGGAGATCAAAGCACAGTGGTAAACTGTGCCTGTGTGAGTGAATCCCTGAAATACAGGTGAGACCAGCAGGTTGATGATCCCTCAGCATGGACTGAGCGCCATGATGCCTGCATTCCTGTTTGTGTGCCTCTGCCTGGGGGCTGCTTCAGGGATCCCCTGGTTGGCAAGGTAATGAAAATAAGCTTACTCTCTGCATTTCATCCATAGTTCTGTGGTGGTTCCTGTACTCTGCCTGTGCTGGTTTACACAGATACCACCAAAACTTTAAATTAAATAAATGGGAAAAAATACAGAAAAAATATTTTCATAGTCCTTGCATTTATTGTAACCACTCTGAGATCTTTTGGGATGTTCCCACACCCAGTCTTCTTTTCCATCAGAATAAATGTCTTCTGCAGGTTATGATTGTCATATACTTCAATTTATAGTCAAGTTTTAGTTAAAAATTTGTGACATTTGAGATATTTTCCCATGAGTGCTATTTATAATGAATGCTATGATAAATACTTTGAAGTCTAGACTATATTTGAAATAAATAAAATAAATGATACTTGTTATGCTGTGTTACATGTGTTATAAAGGTCTTCTAATGATTTCATGTCTGTCTTGCAAAAAAATACATAATAATAACCTTTTGTGTTGCTTAATTATTAGTTGTGATGCTGAAATATTAGTAGTATACGATTTGTAATTGCATTAACTCATTTGTAATGTCTGGTATCAAAACAGATTCTGAAAGTAGGACTGTGAATGTGTGAATGTGTACATTCCTGCTGTACTTCTGAAGTATGATTTTCAAATAAACTGTGTTCTGTTAAGTCTTTTGATCACAGCTGAAGTTTTCAGAGTGACAATGGAGGCATCCTGACTGTTTAAGAAAGTGGTAGTGGTTTATTTTTTGCAAAAGAACTATAGCTTTGTCGCTGGATTAAACAGCCTGATCTGGAAGCCTAGTTACATGTGTGGAAAGTTTCTCACAGATTTTTGATGAGTTTTGGATAGGTGCCTGCATTCCCCATATCCAGAGAAAAACCCATATAAGTAACTGAAATGTAGTTGGGCAAGTACTCTGAAACTCTGCTCCTATACACTGTAAGAGCACCCACCAAAATCCATAAGGCTATTTTGCTGAACCTTTTGTAACAAATGGTTTTGAACTTTTCAGTGTGCCTGCTTGTCCTGCATCTGATTTTGTCATCCTTCTCTCACCTAGTAATAACTAAATAAATCAGCAAGGTATGACATTTCAGTTGCTGTACTTGTCTTGTGGTTTAAGCCCAGCTGGCAACCAAGCCCCACACAGCTGCTCATTCACTCCCCCGAGACAGGATGGGAAGAGAATCAGAAGAGTAAAAGTGAGAAAAGTGCTGGGTTGAGATAAAGACAGTTTAATAGGTAAAGCAAGAGCTGCATGTGCAAGCAAAACAAGGAATTCATTCACTACTTCCCATCGGCAGGCAGGTGTTCAGCCATCTCCAGGAAAGCAGGGCTCCACCATGTGTAATAACCGTCACTTGGGAATACAAATGCCATCACTCCAAATGTCCCACACTCCATTCTTCTTCCCCCAGCTTTATGTGCTGAGCATGACACCATACAGTATGGAATATCCCTTGGGCCAGTTGGGGTCAGCTGCCCCAGGTTTCCCCTTCCAAACCCTTCACCCCTTGCTGGTGGGGTGGGGTGAGAGGCAGGAAAGGCCTTGACTCTGTGTAAGCTAAGGGTGCTTCAGTTCTGTAAATTTAGTTCACTTGTGTTTTACTCCAAGGCTCTAGTCTCTGATAGTCTACCCTTCAGTTCATCTTACGTAACTCCTGGACTCCTGTGGAGAGCAAACCAGTTTGGTGGAGAGGCTAGCTAGTTTACTGGGTGCTAGGAAGGTAGCCTTTAAGCACACAAGCAAGGTCAGTCAAGTTTAATTGTTACTGAGCCAACGCCTGCACCTTGGCATGGGTCACAAACATGGTACATGGTACACACACAGCTAAATGCTGAGAGCCTTACCAGTGTTGAATGTTGCATGCTTTCTCCTCATAACCTTCATGGAAAATCTCCTGCCTTCTTTTGCTCTCTGACACTGTTTTTTTGCCCAACAGAGGCATTTTCCAAATGTTTGTACTTCAGTGTAGAAATTCTAAAGCAAAATAAATTATGTTCTGGGTTTCTTGTTTTCCATGTTCATGTCTTAGCCTTTGGGCCATGATGCTGTGATAGGTAGATGTGGTTTAGGCCAAGCCATCAATCAGCCATGCAGTCTCTCACTCACTCCCCCCATTTCCTACCTCAGCTCCCGAAGGGATGGGGAGGAGAATCAGAAGAATGTAACTCCCACGGGTTGAGATAAGAACAGTCCAGTAACTAAGGTATAACACAAACCACTGCTGCTAC